>BQNB010034846.1:0-48145 GCA_026074375.1 Tanacetum coccineum
TGCTAATTCCACAACAAAGGCTGAATATATAGCTGCTTCAAGTTGTTATGGCCAAGTGCTTTGGATTCAAAATTAATTGCTAGATTATGGATATAACATTATGCAGACTAAGATTCATATTGATAATGAGAGTACTATATGCATAATGAAGAACCCTGGTTTTCACTCAAAGACTAAGCACATTGAGATTAGACATCACTTCATCAGAGATTCAAATAAGAAGAAGCTTATTCAGATGATCAAGATTCACACAGATCAGAATGTTGCAAATTTGCTCACAAAAGCATTTGATGTTGGCAGATTTCAATTTCTGATTGCAAGTATAGGAATGCTTAACCTCTGAAGTATTGATTGAGGGGAGGATAATTATGTTAATATGCAGCGGAGTATGCACAAATGATGCTTAAAACAGCAGCTGATGATGCAACTCAAGTTAGTGCTGTTGGCCTAACTTACTACTGGTATGTATAATAACTACTGTTGTTATAATTAATTCTGTGAGACTTGAGAGAAAGCAAAAATAGATAGAGAGAAAAAGTAAGCTTAAAAGAATAGAGAGACGTGTGAACCAAAAACAGACAGAGTGTTTAAGTGATAAAAAGAAATGAGAGATGTAGTGAGTTCAAAAACAGAAAGAGAGATGTATGAAATAAAAACAGACAGAGTGTTTAAGTGAGAAAAAGAAATAAGAGATGTAGAGAGTTCAAAAACAGAAAGAGAGATGTGTGAAATAAAAAAAGACAGAGTGATTCAGTGAGAAAAAGAATTAAGAGATAAAGTGAGAATAAAAACAGAAAAAGAGCTTATGAGAATCAAAATTGATGATAGAAATGATTTTTGGAACGAAATTAAGATTAAACCTGGTATCTTAAAAGTTAGTACTGTTAGGGCATTACTTAGTACTGCTGGGCATTACTTAGTACTGCTGGACATTACTTAGTACTGCTAGGCATTACTTAGTACTGTTAGGCTAAACTTAGTACAGCTAGACTACCGTTAGTATTGTTTGGGAACAACACACTTTTCTTAATTAAATATAGCCGTTGAGATATTTTGGCCAACTACTTCACTTATACGTTTCCTTAAATTGGATAATTCATGAAATTTCTTTAACTCATAAGATTTATTCATGTTAAACATCCAATTCTATTCAATTGATCCAATCAAAACCTTAAGTGCTCTCTATATAATCTCAATTGACTTTGCCAAACACACATACTCTCATAAACGAACCTAACCCAGACGTCAATCGATCTTTTCTTAATCAACAATGGCGAATTTGGAGTTTCGTGACACACACAACATGGTCACTTACTTAAAGAAAACAGAGGGCAGTGAAGGATTTCATTAAATTGTGGATTTTCTCAATGCAAGTCACATTCGGTATGCTCTTACTGAAAATCCCACTATCTATGTTTCTCTTATTCAACAGTTTTGGCAAAATGCTACTGCAAGCACACTTGATAATGGAGAAATGGAAATAACTGATACAATAGATGGGAAAGTTAAGATTGTTACTGAGGCATCTATTAGAAGGCATCTCAAGTTAGAAGATTCTAATGGTATTAGTAATTTGCCTACTACTAAATTTTTTGAACAACTTACTCTTATGGGGTATGTGTCCAATTTTGACAAATTGACCTTTTAAAAGGGACACTTTTCCCCTCAATGGAGATTTTTGATCCATACCATCCTTCATTGTTTAAGTTCTAAGAAAACTGTTTGGGAACAATTTAGTAGCAATATAGCAACTGCTATTATTTGCTTGGCCACAAACAGAACTTTTAATTTTTCTAAATTGATTTTTGATAGTATGGTGAAAAACTTAGATAGTAAGAATAAATTTATAATGTATCCAAGATTTATACAAATCTTTTTGAACAAGCACAAGAAACTGCTTCTACCTCACAAAAGAACTTATATTTCTCCTACCCATACACAAAAACTTTTTAGCAATATAAGGAGGGCTTCTAAGGGTTATACTGAGGTGGACATTCCATTGTTTCCTACAATGATTGTTCAGGGCCTAGTTGTACAGGGTGAAGGATCAACACACCCAGTTGAGTCCCATCACACACCCACCAGTGCTCTACCAACCTCACAACTACCAATTTCATCAACCTTTAGGAGAATAACCAGACAAGAATCTATGGTTCCTCAGCCCAGATCTCCTACACAGACCAATGTAGTAGATGCGGCTACTTCCACAGGTGTGGATGTCAGATATGGAGGGGCTGCCACTGACTTAGAAGCAGGACAGGGGAGTGGTAACATTGATAAGACCCCTACCATGCCCCATGATTCACCTCTCCCAAAAGTTAACATACTTGGAAGTGATGAGGGCAGAATGCAACACAATGAATTGATGGATTTGGTTACAAAATTATCAGACAGAGTTGAAGCTTTAGAGACAGACTTGACGCAAACAAAGAAAGTTTATGGTGCTGCTTTTACAAAGCTTATCAAGAAGGTGAAGAGGTTGGAGAAAAAAGATAAGCTCAGCAAGTCAAGAAGAAAACTCAGACTGGTTCTCTCAGATAAAGAAGGTTCAGATTCAAATATTTTGGCTCTAGAGGATCCTTCCAAACAAGAGAGGAAAATTGCTCAAATTGATGAAGATGAGGGGATTAGTTTGATACAGATGGGTGTTTCTACTGCTAGTACAGATTTTACCACTGCTAATGTACCAGTTACTACTGCTGGTGCAGAAATTAGTACTGCCAGTCCTGAAGTTAAAATTGCTGGTGATTCTGTTGATGATATTGCTGCTGAAAGTTTAGTGTACATCAGAAGGAGTGCATCAAAGACAAAAGATAAAGGTAAAGGTATAATGGAAGAGTCTGAATCGGCTATGATCAAGACAAAAAGGCAACAAGAACAAGAAAGACTTGGTCTAGAGACAGCTTTGAGATTGCAAGAACAACTTGATGAAGAAGAGAGGCAGAGGATTGCCAGGGTACATGAAGCAGCTAGCTCTTTCAATATTGAAGAATGGGAAGATATACAAGCTAGAATTAAAGCTGATGAAGAGTTAGCATAGAGGTTACAAGCAGAAGAAAGAGAAAAATACTCTGAAGCTAAAAAATCAAGACTGCTTGCAGAACTTATCAACCAGAGAAAGAGACATTTTACCCAATAAAGAGCTGAAGAAAGGAGGAACAAGCCACCCACACAGGCTCAACAGAGAACTTATATGTCTAACTATATCAAGCATATGGGAAGTTATACACTGCAGCAATTAAAGAGACTTTCCTTTGATGAGATCAAGGACATATTTGAAATTAAAATGAGGAGAGCAAACACTTTTGTATCCATGGAGACTGAAATTAGAAGAGGAGTTCTAGAGTTAGTAGCAGATAGTTCACAAGCAGCAGTTACTGAATCTACAGAAGCTGGAGGTACTAAAAGAGCTGCAGAAGAAGAACTTGGTCAACAAAGTTCTAAGAAGCAAAAGCCAGATGAGCTATCACAAGAAGAGCTACAGCAATTGATGATCATAGTTCCAGAAGAAGGGATGAATATTGAAGCCCTGCAAACCAAATATCCAATCATTGACTGGGAGGTTTACACTGAAGATTCAAGAATGTACTAGAAAATCATCCGGGTTGGTAATCATACAGAGGTATATCAAGTTTTTAAAGATATGCTAAATACTTTTGACAGGGATGATTTAGTCAAACTATGAAGTCTAGTTCAACTCAACAGAACCAACATAAGATAAAGAAATAGAGATCTGGGTAGAGTTGAAGAGATTATTGAAGAGATTTTTTAAACATGATATAACATAGAGATTGTGGTATATCCTTTATCATAACACGGGTTCGATTCTTGGATCGGGCTAGTTTTTAGAGAGAGAAACACTAGAGAGAGAATGTCTAGAGAGAGAAAGTGTTTTCTTTTGTAAAATGAATTATGACTAGCTTGCCTCTTCCAAAGTTGGAAGAGGCTATATATAGTACTTACAATATACCGGGTATTTGTACCCGACTTAAAACCGAAAAACGTACTATTAACTATTAAACTACGAGCTATATAAAACAGTAAAATACACGGGGTGACCGAGTCTTTTTCTAATATCTAACAATCTCCCCCTAAGGGAGGTCACCCTGAAAATACCAAACTTTATCACTTCAGTCTTTAGCTCATAGACATTTGATATCTTATACATTTGGGATAGTAATCTTTTGATTCATCTTACGCTTGTCTTTGACTGTGATCTTTAGCTTTCTTGAGATCATTGCCCAAAGACATAATCTTACATCATCATTAATGGTTCGCCATCTTGTGCACGTATTGTGAATGAATACTGACATCAGAAGTTTCCGGAATCATTCACACCTCTATTGAGGTCTTTTCATAGCATCGATAACAAGTAAAGGTCTTGTCTTGAGCATATCGTGTTATTTACTTGACATCATCAGTACTGGAATTTCCATCTACATCTACATCTTTAAGAAACACTTGAATGAAACAGTTAGCAATAAAGAGAAAATTGATTTGAAAAGGACAGTCCTAAAGGTGTTTCTATAAAAGAACATTAGTAACTCTTCGAAAGTTTTGATTGATAGTCAAAATGATGGAATAACCGTCAATTCTTATACTGAACAAGTTTGATTCACAACAGAATCGCACATTGTTTCTTGATCCCCAGTTACACAAGTTTGATTCTTGTATACGCACATAGTCACCTACCTAAGCTTGTTGATGTTGGTTCTAGCAGGATTTCCATCGTCATTGTGAAAAACGATAGTTTCACTCGGATGTTCTGGCAATATCACAAGGATCAACGTGTAGGACTCTAAGATAGACTTGATTCCACAGTGTGTGAATGATAAGATAATTGGATATGTGTCCTTACCAAGATTAATTTGTAACGATACTCTTTGCTCTGAATCATCAATAGTGCATTTTTAGTTTTTAGTAATCGAAGGCTGGAGCAGAATGCCACCTTTTCAATATCAACTAACTCGGAGTGAGAAGTCAATAGAGGTAACTGTTTTGTACTCTGTGAGAAATGAAACAGAAAACTTTGAAAAGATTCTGACGTGGCTGGCGAGGGTTGTGCATTGCAGTCACTGGGTCCATGATGACGATCTTCACTGTCAGCAATCATCATAGTAATTCTGGCAGCATATGAATTGACCCGTTTCTGCCTAATTAAAGGATGGCTTCTTCTTCTTTACAGCCCTTTATCTTTACAATTCTTATTAAAAATCCTTGCAACCCCTTCATGCTTACCAGGAAGGACTTCCATCGATCTAGGAAACCTAGTTTTATTTGTTTGGGTTTATTTTCCAGTAGCCAAAGCTCCATCTCAGTCGGCCTTTTCCCTTATTCTCGACCTTTACATCCTTTTTTTTCATGTCATTTACCTAAGGACTTCTACACTAACAGTGATTGTCCCTGGGTAATCGCCTCCGGATTTTGAGGATGTGATCATCGTGAATAGTACCGTAACCTTACGCAACCTTATAAACTCCAATAAGTAAAAATGCATGGTCGGTCTTTTGGTACAGTTCTCCTTTCCATAAAACCATTGAAAATTCAATTAAGGCACTTTATGATATAAATATCAAAGCGTTTAGTACCTCGATCGTTTTGATTTTCGAAACGCTCCCCCTCAAAATGTGCTTCGTTATTCGAAATTGTTTAGCACGTTGGGCGAGTAATTGAGTCCTAATAATCACATGTTATTATTATACAATAATTTAAACCACATTTTGTCGCCCCTTATCAAAAATTTTAAACCCTTTGACATTTTGGATATCAATTGATTTAAATATGTTATAAAATTTGGGAGAAAAGTGTGGCCTTAATTCGCAAGTCGTGTAAGAGACATATAACTGCTCCCCCTCAATCGTTGAGGGATATAAATTACTCCTACACCTAACCATCAATAGATTTACTAGCTACTAATGTACAAGGTATATTATTCACAATAAGAAATAAGATTGACCTTTTGATTGTAACAACGACGATGTCGTCACGTTGTTTTCTAGAAATTTTATAGTTTGTTTAGTATTTTTTTAACATTTATTTTCATTAAAAACTTTAAAAAATCATAAAAAATAGAGAAATAATCAAAAATAAAAATTAAAATTTTCTTTTATCATAAAGTTCATAGGAAAATTAGTTTTGCTTTCATAGGGTCTAATTTGCAAAATTTTGATTTTTAAAGAACGGGATTTGTTCCCGTTTTCGTTTTTCGTATTTTAAAGCTCATTTCAACTCCGTTTTTGTTCTAGTTTTCTTTAAACTTACTTTTTAGTCAAATAGAGTTTATTTTTAGAAATTTAGGGTTTTTGACCTCCGTTTAGGGGTCCTGTTTTGCGTTTTTTGTTAAAATTTGGTTTCCCGTTATTTGTCCTCGTGCTTAATTGTTATAAGTTGTTTATTTTAATTTTTAAAAGTAGATAATCAAATCAACCTTTGTTTCCAATTCAAATCATTGTCCGAACATCAAACGTGGTTTCAATTTCACAAATCGTTGGGGGATAACGACCCGGGAATCACACTTCCCGGTTTATATACGTATTATATTATATATATTTGTGAAGATTTTCCTTTTTACCTTTGTCCTCAAGGGTAATTTGGTAATTTTCCATCATATTATATATTTTATTATTACGTATATATAGATTTTACCGAATCAGCAATTCACGAAACAAATCGATTGTTTCTCAAGTGAAATCAAGTGATGTTAATTCTTCTTTTTCCTTTGATATAGCCAAACTTACTCATGCAGTAAACCAGCAAACGAGTGTTGTGACTACCGCTATGACGGCTATTCTAAAACAATTTCAAGCAACCTCACCTTCAGCTTCCGTAAAGGTTGTTGAGGAGATTTGTATTACTTGCGGGGGTGCTCATCCGTATTATCAGTGTCTAGCCGCCGATGGCAACACTTTCCTGGAATTTCAGGATAATATTCAAGGATACGTTGCTGCAGCCGCGGGTAACTACAATCAGGGTAATTCCGGTTATCGTCCTCCAGGTGTGGCTAATCAAACTAGACCATCGGGTTTTGCTCAACAAAACGTGCAAAATAATTAAAACCAGTTTAGCCAACCTCAAGGATATAACCGAGGAAACAATTTCAATCAAAATACAACTTATCAAGCTCTAACTCAACAAAATCAACGTGTTCCTTTAAGTGAATTGGAGAAAATTAAGAAAACAAATGAGGCTAACATGAAAGCCATGCAAATTAAGAAAACTTAAGAACATGATGGCTAGTTTCTTTCAGATGAACACCGCTTCTACCTCGGGAACAGGATCTCTCCCTAGCAACACCGTTGCTAACCCGAAAGGTAAATTGAAAGCCATCACCACCCGAAGTGGTCTTGTTCTTGATGGACCTTCTGTTCCTATGCCTCCTCCATTCATTAATCCAGAGGAGGATGAACGTGAAGAGGAGACGTTAACGGACCCGGAACATGGTGAGTTTACCATTGTTAGGATATCATTTCATCACCAAAACACAAAAAATAAGAAAATAGATTTTAGAGAGAGAAAGTAAAAAAGAAAGAAAAATGGTTACTTGTTTCACAAAAGAAAAATGAGAAGCAACACCCTCTCCACACTTGGAGAGGGCTTTAAATAGCTACAAGGATGGACTATTCTTGTAGGCTTTGTGTTGGGCCGGATCATAACATAAAATGGGCTTGAGCCCGACAACTAGGCCCAACTAGCTTAACTAAATTCCCGTAAACTACGATTTCCTATACAAGTCTCGGATTGTTTAATGACCATCATTTACTTATATCACGGCTAACAATCTCACCCCTAAGGGTTGGTCATACAAATTTGAGGATCCTTCTTGTGACATTTGAGTCTTGGTAGCCTTGTATTCTTTGGAATTCCTTTTGAAGATCCATTTGCATGCTTGTGATGCTTGGATCTTGATCTTTAACTTGATATACTTTGACAAAATAGCTGATATCGTTGGTCTTTGGTCCTTGATTTTCTTGACTACTGAGATATCTAAATCTTTAACCTTGAATCTTTAATGCGCCTTGCGATCTTGTGTCTCCACCCACATGCACAAGATCTTGAAAGCTTGCTAACAATCGTCCCCTCAACATTTTCTTTTAACATGATTTACTATGAACCACAAAATGTTCTTATGAGGAAGGTGCTTGTTCAACAGAGAATTGCGGAGATTTGATAGATTGAGCTTTCATCATTAATTAATCTTTGAGGATTGAGCATGAGTTCTTGAATCTTGACACCCCCCCCCCCCCCACCTTCGTCATGGACTAGAAGCTGCAATCGTCATGAAAAACCTACAAGTATAGGTTATAGATAAACCAATATATGACGAGAGTGTCTTTGTCACTTCGTCAAATATGGTTGCAATAAGCCACGGTCCTCGTTAATCCAGTAAAACCATACGGCCTGTGATCAGGTAGAATTCAAAAGAATCTCTTGACAGGTTTTCGCAGCTGCACTCGCCTATAAATTCTCGTTACCGGAGCGTCTCAAAGCAAACAACATGGAAGAGTGAATCAGAAAGTTACTATCTTTCTGATTGAGTCGTCAATTACATATTACAGGAACAAGTTTTTGATTCGTGTATAGAATCGCACCATCGTTTCTTTCCAGTTGACACAAGTTTGATTCATATAGAATCTCGCAAGTCACCTACCAAGAGCTTGTTTGATGTTGGCTCAAGAAGGATTTCCATCTTCACTGTGAATACTAAAGAGTATCACTCTGATGTTCTGGCAATTATCACAAGGATAATGCGTAGGACTTAATGATACCAAATGTTGTATAATGATGTACAACATTTTGTATATTGGAATTTGTGTCCTAGTGAGATTTTTGATGGATCTCGTTGGCTCTAGACTCTATAAGTGCACATTTGTTATTTGGTAATCGGAGGCTGGAGCGGACTGCCACCTTTTCAATATCAACGATCTCGGAATGAGAAAGCCGATAGAAATGTGTTGATCTCCGTGAGAAATGAAACAGAAATCTTTTGAGAGATTCTGAGTGGCTAAGGAGGGTTGTGCATTGCATCACTGGGTCCATGATGACTTGTCTTCAATATCAGAATCATCTTTGTGATTACCGATAGATTATGCATTGACCCGGTTTCTGCCTAAGGTTGTATGGAGGGCTTCTTTCTTTTCACCCTTTATCCTTACAATTCTTTTCCATTCTTCAACCCCTTCAGTGCTTACCGAGACTTCATGACTAGTACCTTGTTGGGTTTATTCCAGCACTAGCTCCATCTCAGTCGGCACTATTCCCTTATTCTCACTTTACTCCTTTTTTCAATCATACCTAGGACTTCTACTCTATCTAATGGAGTGTTCCTGGGTAGATCCCTCCGGTTCTGGCTGGATCATGGAACGAATATACCTAACCTTAACCGCCTTATAACTCCCTGAGAAATAACAGTTGGTCGGTCTTTGAGATATTGCCATGAAGATCCATAAAACCATTTGATGAAAAATCAATCAACGTGTCTGAGAAATCATTTGAGACACATTGAGAGTTTCCAGAGTTACCAAAAAGCTCCCCCTACACATATGCACCATATTATGAAAGAGTTTTGCACATGCGAGGTTTAGGAACGCACTTATAGATTGAAGATCGTATCCGTTATTAATCCGTATTGATCATATTTTAATCACTATTCTCCCCCTCAAAAATTGCATATGTGTTTACAATTTTTGACAATTAGTGAATTAAAACAAGTTAATGTCCGGAATTCACATGAGCCTAACAAAGTATGGAGAGAACAGGAGTGCATGCAGAATGAATCATATTATTATACTCCCCCTCAATTATAGAATAGATTGAGTTTGTTGAGCACACAATTTTGAAAGAATTTGAAATTTTCTTTTTTGAGAATATCTTGAAAAATTGTGCTCAAAAGGAAAATATGTGAGATATATCTGATTTACCATCATTTTCCTTAAAACTTCTCTTGAGCATTCAAAACTTTGAATGTTTAAAACATCTCGTAGCATCAATAACTTTAGAATGTTTTATATTACTTTGCTCAAGACCGAGAAATATGAGTTCCCTTATGATTAGGATAAAAGACATAAATGAACATTTCCTTTCGTTGTACAGACCGAGTACAATCTGACAATTACTTATGAAGTCGGAGAGAAAAAATGAAAGGACATGTTTTGAAAAACATTTGAAACTCTCGCTCGAACTTCATTTATCACTCAGTGTTAATAATAATCAACATTTTTAGGTGCGCAAATGTTAACAAGATTGTGTGGGAGAGACATTTCGTAAGAAGATTCATTTTGTATTTTTGAAATTTTTTTGATTTTGTATTTTGTGTTTATAGTTTTATATTTAATATTTTTGTTTTTCGTAGGATTTATAATCAAAAGAAAGAGAAATATCAAAAATATTTACAAGAGTCGAAGTTTCCATTCAGCAGTGATAGTTGTTTGCTAAAGTTGAAGTAGATGAAGTTGAAATCTTGTTGTTGTGACATTAATCGGATGCATTCAGCATTGTAGTAACTAACGGAAGACTTTTGAAACAACTTGATTTTACTCCATTTGATAATTCGTCGACAAAATGACCGAATATACTTTCCAACTCTACCATCGACGTTCATGACTATCATATCTATCTGAAGAGAAAACAAGAAGATTTTCTCTCTTTTTATAGGTAAAGCGAACATAAGCGACACACATCCTTTGTCGTTGAATAACGGGTTGCAATCGACATTTGATTACAACCCTTGACGATGACCTAACAAACATTGGAAAGATTCCGAAAGTACTCCAAGACCGAAAAGATATTCTCTTTGTCATTATAAGGATAAACGCACGACACGTACAAATTTCCTTTTATTTGAAGATACGGGTTGATATCGTTATTTAATAACAAATCAATTATGCCTTGAAAATTATAGGAACAACAATCGATAGATCGAAGTATGTTGTTCCTTAGTCTTGATCACTCCAAGAAAGGAATGAAATTCGAAAAACCTTTGCTTGACAGTTTTCGAGGGATTTAGAAGTACTTGCAATGGCACACAACACACAGATTTATCAGATTATTCTCGGTGTTTACTGGAGTGCATTAATTTTCCGACACATCATGGCAAAAATTCTTCCATTTGGAAACCACCTAATACAATTTACTAGGGTTTGCTATGCCTTAGATAAGCAAGACATCCTTGGGAACCCTAACTTCTTTGATTTCACATGAGCATTTGCCTTATTTTCTTTTGATTTTCAAGTTTGAGACATTGGCAACTTGGTGATTCAGATCAGCATAGGGAAATTCATGTCATTCACCAAAATTAAGCATACAGACAAAGGTATCAAGATTGCCAGTAAACAAAACATTGCTTACACATAGCACAAACAACTTCTATTTAGCATTTACTAACGACAAGCTTAATGTTATTACATTCAATGACTTATGCTTCTGAGGTCTGTGAATTAGAGAATTCCTTATGGTTTTCTTCTAATTTCATCGAAGTTTATTCAGATAGCAACTACTTTTTAGACTTTGGAGTGAACCCTAACAGCTGTGGACTTAAAGTCTTAGCAGTGTTGTTTATTCCTTGTAGGGGAGAAAAAACACTTGAGTTTAAGAGTTAGCTTTGTTTCCTATGGAATTGACATTTGGTTGCCGAAGGCATAGATTGTTTTGTCCTAAAACGCTTGATTAAACGTTATTGATAGGGACAACATTTATCTACCCTAGAGGTCCTTAAAAGAAAAGATTAGTCCCCTAAAAATTCTAAAGCATTCACCGTAACATTTGCACACCTTTTCTTCTCGTAGTGAATGGATCCAGAGTTTGAAGGTGACTGGTTTGACAAAGCCTTCGTCTTATCAACTTTGGGAAGAACAGATTTTGGAAACGGAGTGACAATATAAAAAGTTTTGGTTTATTAGAAGGAAGAAAGGTTATTTTCCCAAGATTGATTGTTATTTGTAAAACAAAGTAAATCGTTCTCGGACTTTTGGTGCCTTTCGTTCAGAAACCTATCAAATTAACTTGGTGCCCTTAGCATAGCATTGTCATAATGGTGTCATACAATTGTTTTTGCAAAGATCAATCTATATTGAATTCGGTTTGAGCTTGTGTCCCTTTGAGTAGAGTCAAACAGGTGTTTGTATGTGTTCTTAAGATGAGCAATTTCTTTGGCATAATATCAAAACCTGAAGATTTCTAATAACACTTTCTCATCTTCAAGTTTCTGAAAACAAGGTCAAGGTATGTTGATACACATGGAGTATTCCGACTCGTACCCATTTGGGTCTCCTACCTGAGCTTTGCAACCGTTCGCTTTTGTGTATTGCATGTCATTGTAATACGTTAATCAAACGAAATCATGTCATAATTGCAATTCTTTCATACATTTTGTGTGACCAATTATTCACAAAGAATACTTATTCTTTTTCCTTTTTTAATAATGCAATTTTCAAGATTTTACTTTCGACGATCAAGCTCAGTTTGAGATCAGTATAACTGCACTTTTCGTGAAGTAATGCATATTAGAATATATCATGAATCCTAGCATTTTCAATCTTTATGTACCTCAGATTTATCATCTGAGTCATAGACGTGAGCATTGTTCATTGACTGAGTTCAAGATAAGTAAGCTTGCTTGTTTGTAGTCAAATTATATCGCGTAAAGATTTTAAAATCTCGCAAGAATTCCTTCCAAAATACTTCTCAACCAAGAGAAATATAAGGTAAAAATCTCACAAAAGAAAACACAATTCGTATATTTTTATCCGGGAAGTATTGTACAACTCTGTTCGTGTCCCAACGAAAGTCGTGAATTGAGAATTTGAAATTATTCGGTAATCGAGAGCATAGAATGAATAAAGGAATATTTTTCTTTGTTTTTGATTACACTACAAAATATAATAGCACAAACTAAAAACAATGAAATAGCACGAAATTTAAATGCACAAAACGTAAAAACGCGAGCTAAAACTGAAATTTAAAATCTAAGGCACAACTTTTAACAAATTTTATACCTAAAAATCACAAATTTAAAATGAAAATTTTAGGAAAAAGAATTAGAATTTTTTAACTATTTTTGAATTTTTTATGAATTTCTAAAAATTAATGAATTAACAAAAATAAACTTTTTCTAAAAATTAACACTAAAATTTTACTTTTATTTTTCAAAAATACTAGATTTAAAATGAAAATTATTGAAAAAAGAATCAAAATTTTTCAACTATTTTTCTATTTTTTATGAATTTTATAAGAAAAAGAAATCACTAAAATCTATTTTAATTGCTAGAAAATACAAATTTAATTGGAAAAATATAGAAAAATGATTTTTATAAACTATAAAGGTGCAGAAATTTAAAGACACAAAAAGCCCCAATTTTTATGATCTAATTGAGCTCTAATTTTATCTATTAAAACCAAACCCTAATTTTATAAAACTATTTTCTAAAATATTAAACTATTTTATTTATACTAAGAAAAGACAGGGTAGAAATTGAAAGAAATGAAACAACAGGGTAGGCGGGCAAACTTTAGTAAATTTACACTACAATAGAAACGGGTAACCTTGAAGTTTAAGAAAAGTACAAAACAAACCCTACGAATTTGGCTTATTTTGCTTATTGAAAAAGTGGTTTTCAGAAAAAACTTAAAACTACAAACTTGTAAAGTAGCTTATTCTTGACAACTTTAACTTTAACAAATGCTCTCTGGACTTTTACTAAAATAAGCTAGAAAAATAAGAACCTAAAAAGCCCCTGCCACAGAAAGTGCTAGTTATGCTTCTACGTTTGAACTTTTGCTTTATTTTGAGCGTAAGCATTGACAAAAAGGCAAAAAAAAGCTAAACTAAAAGCTGCTTATTGAAGATTAAGATGTATGTTAAAAGAATCTAAACTAATAATAACCTATGCTTAACACATTTAGAAAGAAAATGAAGCTGAAAAATGCAATGTTTCCTGAAACAGTTTTGAGAGCTTATTTTTGACTAAGCTTAACAGCTTATTTTTGGATTTTAAATGCTGAACTCTTGAAAATAAGCCTACCTACTTTACTAAAATCAACCTAGCTAAAAAGAATTGGCAAGGTTTTTTATAGAATGAAGAAAATACAAAGAGTAAATTGAAGAATTCTATGCTGTAAGAAATATGCTTGTGATGCAATTGTTTGCTGATGCAAATTGACACTAGAAACTCTTTTTGCATGCTAACAACTCATTTACTACATTAATCCATATATTGTACACTTGAATAAACTAGGTTTATACACTAAAAATGCATTTGTAATCTCTAGACCTAACTTAACCTTAATGAAAAAATGCCCTGGTGGGCTGGCAAATTATTTTTAGCACTTAAACTTTGGAATTTTGCAAAACTAAATTCTAAAACTTAGTAGAACTTGCTAATTCTACTTACCTAAACTGAGTAACAATTTGACAAAATGTTATTTGACTTGAAAGGTTCAATATCAAACCAAATCCAAACACTCCTTTAAAAATTGCTGTCAAAACAAAATGAGATTAAAAACTTTTTAAAAACTAAAACAGCTAAAACTTTTTAGCTACTTCTACTATTATAATACTAATGAAGCTTTTTGAACTGAAAAATTAGTAGCTTATTAAGCAAAATAAGCTACTTACTCTATGATGCTTTAATTACAATTATGACAGAATTAAATGGCAATGAAGTTTTACTAGTTTTTAAGGCTAAAATAGACTGAAAACAATACAAGTATAAGCTAAGTAAACCTAATGAACAGGATTTAAATGAGAACTTAAAGGAAATAAGCAAGTTGAAATAAGCTAGAATTGGCTTAAATGAAATTAAAAGAAAATGACCTGAGAATTGGAGAGTCTTCACATTCAAACTATCCAAGAGTAGAAGTTGTATGTTTCCAAATGGCACTTGCCTATAAACCTCATAAGCGGCCTTAATGCTTAATTTCAGCTTATTACCTCTTGTCCTTTCCAAAATTGAGCTTATAACTTCTTCAAGTTTCCATGGATTTTGATGTAATGAGTGAAAATAGGTAAATGATTGTTTAAGACAGAAATTTTAGCAAATTTGAAGCTTATAGAAGTAAATAAGCTATATAGCTTATTTAAAGCTTATTGATGAATTTAGCTTCAAATTGAAAAATGAAAGAGCATTAAAGGTGTAAAGTAACTTTTATTACTGAATTGAAGGAATACAAGTGAAAAGAAGATGATTACAAGAGCTGAAAACTTAAGTGCTTAAAATGAGAGCTCAATTTGCTTAAAAACTGAAAAATTACAAAGTAAATGATAAAAACAGAAAATTTAACTCCTGAAAAATGATGTCTTAAGGTGCTATTTATAGAGGAGAGGTGAAGAGAGGGAAAGGATTCTAGAATGGTCCTTTAAATCTCAATCGTCGATCTCTTATAAGCCATTTGTGGCCGTTAGATGGGTTTGATGAGGTGTTCAATCCAATAGGGGCTTGCCACGTGTTGTTTGTTGATTGGTGAGGAGTATATGAACGAATTTGATTGTTAAAAAGGAGCGGGGTGGCAAATTCGTAGTTGGGTTGTGTGGGAAAGTTGGCGGGAAATTCAGTTGGAGTCGGTTAGGGTTGTTATTTTGGTGAGATAATAACCGGGTATTATTTTGAAACTTTGGGTAATTGGCACTTTCGGTCCTTGTGGTTGTAGCCGCCCCTTTCTAGTTATAAAGAAGTTTGAAGAATTGCAATTTCGGCCCTTGTGTTGTTTTTCTTCTTATTCTTCTAATATAAGATTTTTTCCTTTTGTGGCAACTTTTAGTCCTTGAGACTTAATACTTCCAATTAACACCTGAAACTTTGCACACTTGACATTCTTGGCCCTTTGACTTGACTTTTGGCTGTGTCGGGCTGGTCCGGCTGTGATTTCTGGCTGAATACTCACTCTTGCTCTTGACTCTTTGTCTTTTTCCCGTTCTTGGCGTTTTTGATCCGTTTATGCTTCCTTTTTTGTCTTTTCAATCCTTTCCTGCACAATTAGACATAAAAGCACACATTTTCTACTCTTTTGGCATTTAATTGGCTTTTATTTGGCAAAATCCCGGGTAAATTAGTGTACAATTAAGCAAATTATCAATCACAGAAAAGTTCAACTCAATGAACTTAATGAACTTCGTGATCATGCCTATGAAAATTCTTTGATTTACAAAGAGAAAATAAAGAGAATCCATGACTCCAAGATCAAAAACCGAGGTTTCAACGTCGTGATCGAGGCTTCTTTTTAACTCAAATTAAAGAATTTTCTCGGCAAGCTTAAGACCCGCTGGAGTAGACCATTCACTAACCCAATTTTTACCATATGCACATGTCGAATTATCCCTAAAACTCTGGCCCAAATATCAAAGTGAAATGTCATCGTTGGGAAGCACTACTTTGGAGGAGACTACCACAATTGGTAGTCCCGATCTCCAGACGTTCCCATGGACCAATAAATTTCGGGACTCTAGCATAAGCACCTTAAACAAGCGCTTCGTGAGAGGCACCCCATGCTTATTAGTAGTAGTATTATGTAGTAATGAATAAGTGTTTTGTGTGAGGCGGCTTACCTCTTCCATTACCCTTGTTTTGTCCGTGTTTTTGTGTGGTTTTGTGTTGTATGTCCAGGATTTCCCGATTGTAAAGACACGCTGCTCACGTTCTGCCCTCATCCAAAGAGTTTCACATCCTCCACTTCATATTGGGAACCAATATCTAAATCTAATCGACTAACGTTTTATCTTTTGGCACACTTAATAAACGGCCTTAGATTTACGTAGGTACCCCTTTCAAAACATCGAGGACGATGTTTAATTCTAGTATGGGGGGATCTTCGATTTGATTGTGCCTGCAGCCGTTGTTGTCACGTAATCCCGTTTTTACCACCAAAAATTTTGCAAAAATACCAAAAAAATGAAAAAATTTCAAAAAAAAATAAGTGTTTTTGTCCACAGTTTAGACTTTCCTCAATGAGAAAAAATAATTTTAACTCGAGTCGGGCGTGTTGAGCCCTACGTTGTTCCTGTAACCATTTAATAACAAAGTTATAATAGGCTAAGCAATTCGCGATCCTTTTATGAGCGATTTTAAATTTTGCAAAAGAACGGAAAATGATAGTGTTATTTACAGAGTATGCTTGACAGAATTAATGTGTCTAGGTCTTAGGATGAAGTCCCGCCTAAGTCTAAGAATGATATGCCTCTTCGAGATAAGTAATCATTGCACTGAATAAACAAACAAACCTTCTAATTAGATTAATGATGGCTAATACAGTTTTCTATTATAAGGCTTGACCGCTCTTTTATCTTCTGTTAATTTGCTTGCGTGGGTTAAAGTGTCTTGAATGGATTGTAGTTACCAACCAAACACATGCCAGTCTCTCAGGCTAAAACCCCCCTTTTACCTGTTAGAATTAGGATTAGAACTAACATAGGATTAGCATAGATTTGACTTAGATTAGAATTAACTTAGATTAGATAACCAAAATATAAATAAATTGAGAGATTTAACCTCGCTTCAAGTGTTCGGCACCCTACTTACCATGAATCTACCACCGATCGGGTACACTGCCCGTTAGAGTGTTGTTTTTGGTTAAGTCGGCAAAATATAAATTTAAAACTTGAATCATAAAAATATACACCATACAACGACACATCATATTTTTGGCGTCGCTGCGGGGGAGTGAAATTAATCTTGATTTTTATTTTATTTTGGTTTTTAGATTAGATCTAACCCTTAGGAGTAGTGTTAATTAGATTAGTGTATATTCTTGTATATTCTGTATATTTGTTAGTTTAATTGTTTGCTTGTATATTTGTGTGTTTAATTTAATTGTTTTTCTAATACACTGTTCTGGTCGATAACTCGATACGGCGTATTCACTTCCATCGGATACGGCGTATCCAACTTTCTATCCAATACAGCGTATTCATTCAACTGATTAATACGGCGTATTCACTTCTATTGAATACGGTGTATCGATCATCTGGAACAGAATCAGAATCTTAGTTTTCATATTTGATTTCCGTGCTAAAAAATTTTCTATCCTTAAGAGCCCATCCTACTTATTGTTTATCCCTTGTTTCAGGTAGTGCATGACAAGGAGTTCAACAAACGAACTATTCACACCTTTTAAGGATCCGAAATGAGAATTTCGATCATCTAGGAAGCACTTCAAGACACTAAGTCTTGACGAATTAAGATCACCTGATTTCAATTTATTTTCTGACCAAGAATACTCAGAGAAAGAAGTTGCGGAAACAATGGCGGAAACTATGGAGCAATACATGAGCAAGACCCGAGCTGACTATGGATCAGGGGTTTCTAGTCCCAAAATTAAAGACAAGGATAACTTTGAACTAAAGGGCCAATTTATCAAGGAACTACGTACTAACACCTTCAACGGTTCGGATCATGAAGATGCGAACAAACACATTGAGAAATTTCTTGAGATCGTTTATCTATTCCATATTCCAAATATTACTATAGATCAAGTGATGCTTAGAGCATTCCCTATGTCCTTAACTGGAGCCGCAATCCATTGGCTGAGAAACGAACCAACTGGTTTAATTACAACTTGGGATGGTCTTAAAACGAAATTTTTGAACAAATACTGTCCACCTGCTCGAACTGCAAAGAAAATAGAGGAAATTAATAACTTTCAGCAAGAACCAGATGAAAACCATTACCAAGCATGGGAGCGATTTAAAGAACTCTTAATGAAATGTCCTCAACACTATTTAACGGAGATGCAGGAGGTAATCTTGCTCTATAATGGATTGGAAATTCCTACTCGATAGATTCTTGATTCAAAAGGTGCAATACCATCTAAGACTGTTGCTGATGCAAAGGTGGCCATCCAAGAAATGGCTGAATACTCTCAAAAATGGCATAATGGAACATCTAGGTCAAGAAGTACTGAAACTTCTGACGAATTGGCAGCTATATAATCACAACTCAATAATCTTGGAAGAGAGATCAAGAAAGTAAATGAAAAAGTCTATGCTGCTCAAGTTGGATGCGAACAATGCAAAGGACCCCATTACACCAAAGATTGCCCACTCAAAGAAGAAGGGAAAACCCTCGAAGAAGCTTACTACACGCAATTTGGTGGACCTTTTCAAGGAGGGGGATATAGAGCAGCAGCTTCGGGATTCTATCAAAGGAACAACGCAAATCCTTCGTATCAAGAACGAAGGCAATCTATGGAAGATACCCTAAGCAAAATGGCTGAGATTACTTTTATCAAGTCCCTTACACAACTAAAACACCATGGAAGTCTCTCACAAAGAAAACACAAGCTGCAAGACCAAGAAACCAAGACCTTAGTTCGTTTTAGTATAAATAGGGCCATTGTAACCCAAGAAGAGTGAGTTAGTTTCGTTTTTATTTTTATCTAGTTCTTAGTTAAGTTACAGCTTATTTTTATGCAATTTTATTTTTCCAAGCTTCGTAACTTTAACTTTCGTCTTTTTGCAAATTGTGGAATCTTTAAGTCCAATTTTGTTTATCTTTTTTTCCTTTTGTTAACAGCTTTACTTAATATGTTTTAAGTCTTATAAAATCATATAAGTCATTTGTCTTAACTCAAAATACTAAAGTTTAAGTAAAGTCACAAAAAAAAGTCCACACTCAAATATACCACAGCTTATGGATGATAAGCCCAGTTCTGGACGGGCTTATGGACCTCACTAGCTTGTTTTATTCAAGCCTTGTGCTTGTATGGACTCTCACTAGCTTGTTTTATACAAGCTAGAGCTTGTAGATTCTTGGTTTAGCCCTGTTTTGAGCAAGGGTTTTGTAAGTCTCTCTTTTTCTTATATTTCTTATTTACTGCAGAAGTGCTTATTTTGCTTATTTGTTAGTTTAAAAATAGTTTTTATCACTTTCTTAGTTAATACTGTTAGTTCATTTGATAAAACTGTTAGATATAAGTTAATACTGCTAGACTAATTCAGCTTATTTAAGTGCTTATTCTTGATTGAAGTCTACTTATAAATGTCTTATTCTGTAATTTGATAATCTGTTTTAAATAATTTAGGATCTAATCAACTTAAAATAAAAAGAAGAATGATTTTTGAAAACTTTAAGGGATATTTTCAACTAACAGTACTAACCTTAAGTTAGTACTGCTAGTTCATTTTTGGAACTTTTAAAGCTAGCAGTACTAACTTAAGGCTAGCAGTACTAACTCCAAGTTAGTACCGTTAGTTAAAACTGTTAGTACTGGTGGTTCATTTTAGCTTATCAGCTTATTAATCTTGCTTATTTAAGATTTCATTAGCTTTTTAGAGTAGATTAAACCATTTTCCTTTACTGTCTTTAGGGGTAAGCTTATTTAAGCTTATTTTCCTTTTCAGAGTATTTTCAATAGTGTATCAGTTTGTAGCTTTTTAGCTTATTTGCTATTTTAGTTTAATCTAGTTGCTTATTCTTATGCCTGAATGCTTATTAGGGGTAGTTAATTATCTGTTTTAGCTTATTTGCTTATTTCTTGTTTCATTGTGTTTGTTTAAGCTAGCAGTACTAACCTATAACTAACAGTACTAACTTATAACTAGCAGTACTAACTTCAAGTTAGTACTGTTAGTTAATACTGGTAGTACTGTTGTTAGTACTGCTGAGTTTCTCCTGCTTTGTTTAGTATAATTGCTTGCTGAATTGCTTATTTAGAGTGAGTTTAGCTTATTTGTGTCTTAGTTTAAAAGTTTTAAGAGTTTTTACCATTTCTAGCTTTTATTCTTGTTCCAGCTTATTCTCTTTGCTTATTTTTATGTGCTTTTGCTTATCAATGTTAGTGCCCAATCACATCCTTGTCATATTCACACATCATTCATCAATCGTCTTTCGATTCTACATTTCTAGCCTCGTTGGGACATAACGACCCGAAGATACTCTACACTACTTCCGGTTTCATTGATTTTGTAGATTCTGATCCTTGTTATGTGTTTATATATGTTTACGTTTATTTACATATAAAATAGGGGTGAGTTCGCGCGAGTCAATGGCATTGTTAGAGGTTGCATAAGCTCGTTTACTTTAGAGATGCAAGTTACATTGTATAATGAAATAAAGCAAAAATTTCCCTGTAAAAAGGTGGTATATAAAGTGCATCTAATTTAATAGATGGATATTACAGTGCATATAATTTAATAGATGGATAATTACATTGATGAAAATTGCGGGTTGTTATAAAAGGCTTGAATAGGGATTTTCGGATATGACCTTTAACATTTGCGATTGCAAGTTAAAGATACTTGAATATCTCGGATGAAATATTTAAGTTATCAAACCTACTTGGAAGGGTATTAGATTTGCATCTAACTTTTCCGTGATAAAGAGTGGATTATTTGGAAGAAAGGGAGATGGTGATTAAAGAAATGTGTGAAGGAAGACTCTAGAAGATTTAAGACCATTTTATGACTCTTTTGAAAATTTAGATTAGTGACCCAGACGCGAAGAAAGATATTCTAGTGTGAGAAAATGTATACATAGATGTATAAGACATATAGATATAAGCGTGCAAGTTTATCTAAGCATGCATCAACACAATAATCAACAAGGTTAATTTGTAAGACTGTATGACATCTAAACCTTATTTATCATACATCAACCTAACATAGTGTAGGTGCACAATTAACATGTAAGTTATGTAAGATGACGCAAACAAAACCTGATAAATTTAAATGTAACCATCACGTAAAACTTGTTAGCATTTAGCATTTAGGAGCATGTGTTATTTAGATAAACTAAGAGATATTTTATCTAAATTGCAGAAAAAGGTAAACGCTTTTACAACAAACATGCATTCAATAGCTAAGCAAATAAACATTGAGCATTAGGATAAACATGAAAGCATATAATTGCATTACGTGGGAGCACGTTATCATCTTGAAACTTCAAAGCACATATGTGAAATGCATGTTATAACACCCTGTGTTTTCAAGTCTTTGACGACGTCAATAAATGTGCTATTTATTTTTATTATTGTACGTGTTTGTCGATGTAGACTATCATTAGGCATATTTAGGAAGAGTCATTTAATCAAATTAGAGAATGAATATGAGACTATTACTAGTGGTGCTCAATTTCAGGCTAAACACGGGAATTTTTCGGGTTTTACCACTAACCCAACTTCATCTCTTGCGAAGCAATTCAACAGTTTAGGTCAAATTGAATTTCTAGTGCAAATAGATCTCAAGTAGTCATTCTCATGTTTAAACAAAAATATAATTCCCTATATTTGCCTACTGAAGTGTAGCAAGATAAATTTGTATTATCTTTCAATAGAAGGCCTAAATGACTCAATAACCATGCTTTAATTTTGGTTCGCATAATCCTTATTTAAGATGTGTGGGATTCTAGGTTAAATGAGAGAGCAAAGCAAGTTGTTGTATTGTCTAAGATGAGAATGGAGTCATTAGGACCTTAGGACGTATGATTAGGAGTGACAAACTGTAATACTCTATAATGAGAGTGTTCAAAAGAATGAACCTTTGCATGTCTTTTATGAAAGGAAATCATTAGGTTATTTACCTTTAATAGATCTTGTGATTTTTATTTTTAGAGGATAATGATGATTAACTAAAGTTTAGTTACAATGTATGTTGGACTTTTAAGTGATTGACAAAAGGAAGATGTTTTAATTCTTAATGCATAAGGCAGATTTTACCCTAAACCTAAGAATGAATCTAAGACGAAGGATCCATCGACCGTGAGGTGTCAAATTTGGGCAAAGAATCCTTTTTTCCCATTATTTGGGAGATAGTGTTTGATATTAGGTTATTAAGAGATACTTATATAACGTTTATGGGTTCTGGTTTGTGTTTTCGGAAATGACATCAAGTTCATTGCTTATCAAGTTTGAGTCATTATGATGTTTCCCGATTGGAAATTCATAAGTCATCAATCACATATTAGGAGTGTGTTAAGTTAGCATGTATAATTTGAACATGGCTAATAAAACAAAAAATTTGAACACCTTGTAGGACTCAATGAAAACATCTTCATTGCAAGTGTGAGTTGCAATTTGATGACCAATCTTATTGTCTTACAATCGACTTTGTGATTTCATGTAATAACCTAGATGGTTAAACATGTTAGACTCAAAAATTATTCTTGGTCATTTGATTGATATTTCCAGTGTTCTAGATAAATCCTAATCTCGATTCATGTTCATATTCTTGTTCTTTGTTTGGCGTTCATTGGTTTTTTCTTTGGGGTTAATACATACGCAGGTTACTAAGCTTTCCACAAATGTTGTCCTTATTGAAAGAAAGCAAGATAATGGTTTGTGGAATATGTTCAATTCTTCCTAGTCCTAACCTTAGATGGTTAAAGGGTTCTCATTTGGTGATAAGAGATATTATACTTATTTGGTAGAGAAAAAGAAAGTTTAAATGAGAAGAGAGTTTGAGTTTTGAGTTGTGCTTTTGAATTGTTTTAGCAGAGTTACATATGTTGTGCATTTGCTCATGTTTGGCTTTTCGGACATGACGAATTTACAAAGTGCATTGCAAGGTAAATTACTTGAATATTTTGGATAAAACATTCAAGTCGTTAATCCTACTTCATTATGTATTTTATGCATATATTTGCCAAATATTTGAAACACAACTATTAGACCAGTAGACTCAATATGACATCATCTACACAAGTGTGAGTTATGATCCGATGCATATTCTTATCGTCTTGGAAAGGGATGTCGTTATTTTCATATCAATCGAGTGTGATTGAGTATGTAGCTTCAAGATAATATCTCTTGTTATATTTTGATATAATCTTAAAGCTAGACAAATAAAAATGTGATTTCTTGTCCATACTCAAAAATTTATCAATTAGATTCGATAATAACATCAATCATAGTTTGAATAATGAGTTGATATATATTCGAAATCTTTCTTGACCCTCACGAACATTCTTTTAAAAGAAGACAAATAAAGATTTTCATATTATGTTCCACTAATCCTAAGGCTAGTTGTAAGGTAAGGTTGATGAATAATGACAAGTTAATTTCTTACTTCAAGATTGTCATATATTTTGCTTGTGCGAAAAACTATCTGTTGATATGTATAGTATGCATAGTTTTTGACATTTTATTAGTATATGAATGAATTTTCTAACCATTTTAATACAACACATATCTTTTGTAAAACACTATATGTTTATAAAAAGAATATACTTATGTGTGTGTGTTACAACAATGCACACAAGCAAAGTTTAAAAATACATTTTCTTTTATTTAATTACCAATGTATTAATACAATCTTTTATTTTGTTTAACCAACCTAAGGTCAAACACCGCATGATGATGAAAATATTTAGACTTCTTGTTGGAAGAGAGTTGATGTGTTGGAAATATTTTAGTGACGGGTTTTAACATATGATCTTAGGACATTATTTTTCCACACATTTGACAAACTATTAAACTCTTAATCCTAAGTAGGTTACTACACTCAAAATGGTCTACAAGATGTTTTTGTAACACTTGTAAATATAGTGATCTATGCATATATGCAATGCACAAACAATTTTGCAACTTAACGTAAGAAATCTAGCGTAATTCCTATTAGGCATAATCCGAAAACTAATAACATACAAATAGCATACATGGCACATGTGTTTAGATATATAATTAGCTCAATTACAAATAGTAATGATTACTTATTAATATCTATTAACCAAGTTGAAACAAAAGTAAACACACATAATCATCTAGCATACACATAAGGATATTCGTCGTTGTTTTGTGTATTAGATATAACGATGTATACTTAGCTTGATTTGATTTGAAAATAAAATAATTCCTCCCCATTTCAAAAATTAATTAAAATCAATATTTTGAAAGAACAAATACACTATTTTTCAAAGATATATCAATTAGAAATGTCCGACTCAAAGGAAAATGTAAAATACAAGTTTTACGTTAAAACGGAACTCAAAGTTTTGACCACTATGTAGTATTTTGCATTTCTGACTTATTTAAGTTTAGAATGAAGACTTGGAAGTATTTTTAAATGAAAGTAGACTCAATTATCTTTGAAATGGCGGGTGGCACGACTTCTACGGACTTACGGTTGATTTTATATGATTTTTCGAAGTTTGCCAAATTCTACTGAAACAGACAGACGACCCCCATAAAGGTGACGGACCCCAGATATATTTGGGGGCCACCCTAACATTTTTGGAACCGCCACCAATGACCCCAAAACACGTTTTTTGTTCAAAATCATTTAGTGACTTATCTGTAGAACATAGGACTTTAAAAAATTGTTCTAGCACATAAATTTCGTGTTTTAGACATCATATCTACTCTTACGACTTAGACAAACCTAAGTTGGCACTTCCAAGTTCTTTTGAGAAAATTTTCCTTCAAGCTAGTATACAAAGTATATTTAATAACAAAACTAGTACGAATCAAACAACAAAACACTTTTCATATTTAATCCCCCCTCATGGGTAATTTGATACATGGATCGTACTCTATTTTAAAAACCATTTGTTTTGAAAACTAGAGTGACCTGGCTCTGATACCAATTGTGGAAACCGTAGAGGGGGGGGTGAATACGTTTCCTTTTAAAAACTTTAAGATCAAAAATTACATCACACTTCTACCGGCGGTCCCATATATATATGGGGGCCGCCAGGTATATCAGGGGGTCGTCTGATTTATGGGACCGCCACCAGAAGAGGTTTTCGGACTATATCTTTTGTATCAAATCAACAATCAAGTTTGACGTAATATGAGAAGTGTTGATAATGGATTTACAGTAACTTCTACCAATATATCTACACTCACAATGTTTAATAAATATTTAGCACAAAGAGCTACACAACTTTAACTACATTAAATATACAACCAAACACAAACACATCATTGAGACATTGCCAGTATAAAAGATGAAAGCGATAATGTGAAATAAATAAAGTAAAAGCGAAGGGTAAAAAAGAAAATTCATAAACTGACAAGATAAATTATAGTGGTTCGGACGTTACGAAAGCTCCCTCTTCGCCCTACTCCACTCCTCGAGTATACCAACTCTAGAGTTATTCACCAAATCATACAAGCTCTCCTTTTCGGCGGAGAAAACCTTATACCAAAGCTTACAATATTTTCTGACACTAAGTTGTTGTAGTTCAAAATGACGAGTTTCTTCTTCGGGTACAACCAAACCCGTTATGTTTTATGGCCCACATAACAAACCTTGTGTTTTATGGCCTAAACACATAAACCGCGTCGCTTACAATATTTTCTGACACTAAGCTAAA
Organism: Tanacetum coccineum; assembly: GCA_026074375.1. Classification (NCBI taxonomy): domain Eukaryota; kingdom Viridiplantae; phylum Streptophyta; class Magnoliopsida; order Asterales; family Asteraceae; genus Tanacetum; species Tanacetum coccineum. The sequence continues at coordinate 26,232 of BQNB010034846.1, forward strand.
TGTCGAGTCCTAATCTTAGCTAGAACCAATCTACCACATCACCAATGTATTTTAAGGCCTAAAAATACAAAACCAACCACATACAACCCATCCAAATAAATACATCATTTGGGATCTACACACTACTAAAGATTAGAAGACATGGATCGATTCCTATATGTAACAAAATTTACAAATGGACTAACTAGTACTACATAACTTCGGATGCTTGAAGATGACCGAAGTTTCTCTCTTGGACTTAAGGAAAGGATAGAAGATCTTGATCACATTTAAACAAGATAACCAAGTTTGAATGATCAAAGATTAAGAGAATTAGTGAGAGCTAGAAAAGAGAAAGAACTGAAAGAAAAATCGTGCAAAAGAGTTATGAAAATAGTTGGAGGTGACCCACTATTTTATAGAGCTGAAAAACAGCCTGTCAGGAAACGGCATCCTAGTATATTAGGGGTCCCCGGGTATTTAAAAGGGGGGCCGCCGGCTTAAATAATTTAAGGGACCGCCCCGATAGACGCTCCTATTTTTGTCTTTTTGTGGTGACAAACTTGTGTGGTAAAAGTGTAACATGTTTTGGGGGGAAAAGAACCAGATTTTGAATTTTGAAATAATTACGACATTTATAAAAATGTAAAGTTTAAGACAAAAACTTATTTTTTTGATCATCCTACAAGTTTAATGCTTGCTTGTACATACCTTATGTGATTTACGTCAGGTGTAAACCAATGTCCGTCTTGATGCATACTTGAGACGTCTAAAGATGTTGATGCATGTATGCATTGATGATTTGTGATTACGAGTAACTTGTGCACTTTACGTTACGTATTACAAGTCACATGTTTGTCATTACCAAAACATAAAGAGATCGTATAGATTAAATATCGTAATATTTGCACTAACAGTCTATGTTTCTCAACCAGAAGGATTTGTTGATCAGGAATATCCATCGCATATGTACAAGCTCAAAAAGGCCCTTTACGGTCTCAAACAAGCACCACGTGCATGGTACGACATGCTGTCAAGTTTTCTCATTTCACAACATTTCTCCAAAGGTGCAGTTGATCCGACACTCTTCACACGGAAAGCAAGAAACGACTTATTACTGGTACAAATTTATGTTGACGATATCATATTTGCATCCACTAATATTGCTTTGTGTAATGAGTTTACTAATCAAATGACCACTAAGTTTAAGATGTCAATGATGGGGCAGATGTCATTCTTTTTAGGATTACAAATCTCTCAAAGTCCTAGAGGTATCTTCCTAAACCAATTAAAATATGCTTCTAAAATTATTAAAAAAATATAGTTTGCTATCTAGTGATTCTGTAGACACACCTTTGGTTGAAAAGAATAAACTGGATGAGGATATACAAGGGATACCAGTTGATGCTACACTTTACCATGGCATGATTGGATCTCTCATGTATCTAACATCTAGTAGACCCGACCTTATCTATGCAGTTTGCTTATGTGCTCGATATCAGGAAAAGCCTACCGAAAAGCACTTAAATGCGGTTAAACGGATCTTTCGATACCTAAAGGGTACCATTAACATGGGAATCTGGTACTCGAAGGATACCGATATGTCTCTAACAGCATATGCAGATGCAGATCACGCGGGGTGTCAGGACACTAGACGCAGTACATCAGGAAGCGCTCAATTCTTAGGTGATAAACTTGTTAGCTAGTCTTCCAAGAAGCAAAAGAGCACTGCGATTTCGAGTACAGAGGCTGAATATATTTTCTTATCTGAGTGTTGTGCTCAAATCCTTTGGATGTGTTCACATCTAACATATTATGGCTTTCAATTCAATAAGATTCCTATGTACTGCGACAACAAAAGTGCGATTGCTCTATGCTACAACAACGTTCAACACTCAAGAGCAAAGCACATCGATGTACGCTACCATTCTATAAAGGAGTGGGTGGAGAATGGAATAGTGGAACTTTACATTGTTCTAACGGAATATCAACTGGGTGACATCTTCACCAAACCATTGCCAATAGAAAGATTCAACTTCTTGATCGAAAAGCTGGGTATGAGAAGTATGTCTCCAGAATCGCTAAAACTTCTAACAGAGGAGGAAGACGAGTAATGGTGGTAACTCGTGAAATATCCTGTGTAATATATGTATATAAGAAAATCAAAAAACCCAAAAAGATTTTTCATTTTCTATAAACTTTTCAAAAAAGAAAATATAAATATATAAAATCACAAAAAGAAAATACAAAATAAAAAAATACAAAAATAGGTTTTCATGACATGTTTTCTAGAATCGATAATATTTACGGCTTCAGAAATGCCATTCAATAATGGTACAAAGCTGTAAATAAAGTTTGAATAGAAAATATGTCATGTGGCTTGCTATTATTTCAGATAGCAACCCGGTCATTATCTTAAAGCCAAGTATTTCAAAAAGAGAACTTGGCCTCACAACGGGAAATGATTTTTTCTAGGGAATGAGTTACTTTATATTCATTCAAAGCCTTGTGTTTACTTTGCAACACAACCCGTGCTTCCTATTTCAAAGAAGTGTACGTGTCAGTGCATTTATTTATGTAAACGAGAAAAATCTTGTTTTTATTGGTGTTGTTTTAAGAAAAATAATTAAACATATTAATTTCTCATCTGAAAAGATTTTTAAAAGAAGTTTCTATCACTCAAACAATGTCTACAACTCTTTAAATAGAAAACAGGATATTATTTGAGGGGGAGAAATAGTCAAATTCTTTCAAAAAATGATCTTTCCAAAAATTATCGCAGAATAAATGGAAAAAAAATTCAATAACGGATTATCAATTAAATGGGAGTTAATGTATTTTTAACTCAATTGTTCTCAAAATGTTATTGGATTTAAGCTTTAGAGACTAAATGGCAAAATATAGGACTTAGAATCCTAGTATAAACTTTAGGGGTTAAAATTTTCATTTCTATAACTTAGAATGACTTTGCATTAAGTTTAAACTAGAAATAGAAAAGGATATAAAGCACAAGGACCAAATATGCCAATCTCGAAACATAAACCTGTTATAAGTTTTTTTTAAAACACATTTCGCTCTCACAAAAATTCAAACACTTCACACATTTATCTCGTGCACATTTCAGTTGCTTCATACCTAGGAATCAAAACGTGTTTTTCAAAGCTAAAGGTTCACTCCTACTCGTTCGAAACTCATTTCTCATCATCCTGGTAAATTTAATTAGCTTATAACTCCTTATTTAACTCAAATCTCTTAAAAACGATTTAGGGTTCTTAAGATAAAAGTTGTAGTTTTTGCCTAATTAATTGAGGGGTTTGGTTCTATAGGGTGCGTAATAGATGCGTATGAAATAGGTTTTGATATATCTCAACCATAAGTGAGATATTTAGATTTTTGTTTGATGAATAAAGCAAAATATGAGTAATACGTGTGATTAGTTGTGGGTTTTATGTTTAGATACTTCTAATGAGTCTCTTTATGCTAGTTTAACTCTAATATGCTTCCTTTAAATTTTGTTTAATTAGAAACCATGATTATTAGGTGCGTTAGGTTTTAAGTGGTATAAGTGTGGCTTGTTAGTCATGCTCAGTGTGTTTGTGATAGGCTTTGAGTACCTTGTCCTATGTTTTTTGTCTCCTAAAAAGGTCTTATACTAATTGCCATACGTTTCTCTTCTTTGTATGCTCGAATTTGAAATTTTAGGCTAAAAATGTTGTTGATTCTTTGTGGTATGTGATTCTGTGATGTTCTTGATTGAGGTTTATTGCTTGTTAGAAATTCTCATAGGTTTTTATTTGATAAAACTTATGTTAAGTAAATTTTGAATAAAGCGAAACATGACAGGTACATAATCAAGCGAAATATGACAAAATACAAAAAGAAACTCTGCCTAAATTTTTTAGAATTTGTGTAATACTTGGTGTCATGCATCATAACTTGCTTTTCTTGAATGTTTGCTTTGCTTTGCTATTCTCTAATTGAATGTGTGTCCTAAGCATCCTTGGAAATGTCTTGTTAATTTTATAATTGACTTTGGCTAATTGACCTTAGTTGACTTATTCTTAAAGTGTAGTAATTCTGTCACGTTTGCATGAAACCTAATCTTAGACCAATCATATCATCAAAGGATAAACAACTTAATCATAAAATATATCTGTTGTATATATAAACTGTATTGGTTAATTCTTAAGCAGAATCATGAATCCTCAAGAAACACTACAAGCTGTTGCTCGTGATGAAAAGTGGGTTCCTTCTGCTGAGAGAGTCAAGATCAGCTCTAGTAATATCAGATTGGAGACCACTGTGCCACAAAAGGAAGAGATGTTTCAAGTGGTCATTGACATAATTAAGAATTCCACGTGCGTCAAGGCTTTCACCATATCTGCAGATGTTTTATGCAGCAATTCTGGTACACCATCAAGAAGGTTCAAGACACTGATTCTTATGAATTTCTCTTAGCCAACAAGAAGTGTATTGTCAATGTGAAGTTTTTAGGACAATCCTTAATATCTGTCCAAGAGTGGAAGGTGAAGACTTCACAGATGTTCCAGATGATGAAATTGCACTCACCTTTCTTCTTGATCTTGGCTACAAGGGTCTACTGAACAGGCACACCAACATGTTTGTGGATCATATGCACCAGCCGTGGAGAACTTTGGCTGCTATTATCAACAAGTGCCTTTCTGGAAAGTCTACAAGCAACAAAAAAACTCCGAAAGTCCAGAATTGACATATTGTAGGGGATGTTCAACAGAGAAAATGTAGATTATACTGAATTGATTTGGGAAGACATTGCTTACCAGATTGACCACATGAAAGAAAAGAGATTAAGACGTAAGAACATGCCATATCCCCGTTTCACCAAAATCATCATCAACCATTTCCTGAAACAACACAAGTCTCGCACCAACCTCAATCACAAGCACTATCATACAATCAAAGATGATGGTATTGTAAGAAGGCTAAATTTTGTCAAAATATATGAAGACTATCAGGAATATGGACTTCCCATTCCTGATGTGATGATGACTGATGCAATCAAGCATTCAGAATCATATCAGATGTTCATTAAATATTCAACAAATCAGATCCCACCTGAGAAAAGTAGAGGTAAAGGTTCAAAAGGCAAGAAGACTGCTGAGGAGTCTTAAGAAACTATTGATGTATCTAAAGAGTCTGAACCTGAACCAGAACCTGCTAAGAAGAAAACTGCTAGCAGAAGAGTAGTCAAAAAGAAAGTCACACTGTCTGCTGATGACAACATCATTTCTGATGATCCTGATGCTGCTTTGGAGTTAGCTAAATCTATCAGCAAAACTAAAGCTGAAAAAGCAGAAGCAGCAAGGAAAGTCCATGCTACATATGCAAGGATCGTGACTGAATCTGTCTCTGAATCTGCTTAGAAGAATCAATGGCATAAGTCTAGAGTGTATAATTCAAGACACACCGAGTGCTCAAAATCTAAACTGCCACTTCAAGCCGAAGCTTAAAGTGCTCGCATCTCTTACTCCTGGCTGAACAAGAATCTTAAACAGTATGCAAGCGCTAAAAAGAAATAATAAGAACAAGCAGAATGTACCAGGTACTGAAGGCTCAAATGAAGGAACTAGTACTATACCAGGGGTTCCCGATGAGTCCACAGTCGTCTCTGCTACCTTTAATGAAAGAACTAGTGCTCAACCAAGGGTTCCTGATAAGGATAAGGACATCACTAAAGAGAAGGTCATTCTTAAGTAGGGAGATAAATAAGATAGTGAACATTCTAATGATGATAATAATGATGGTAAGAAGGATGAAAAGGATGGTGATGCTGATGATGAAGGCGATGATCATGTCAGTGATAAACAAGATGATGATGATGAAGATGACAAAACTGAATCCGATGAAGATGATATTTATAAGTACAAGTAAAAGATTCTGTGTGTGCCAGGATGAGGATTGAAGAAATGAAAGAGCTGAAGTTGAAGGTTTTGCTAAAGTAGATGAAGGATATTACTGATGCAGCAAAGGATATAGCTAAAAAGACCTTTAGAACAAGGTATGATTCAAGAAAAGCCTAACTCCCTCCATCAACTCAGCTTATCTGTAACTTTAGTTTTTTGGTGACAATTCTTAAACTTTATTTGATCTTCCTTAGTTATACTATTAAGAAGTCCGCGATGCAGATGTTAGTGTCTTTGCTGATGATAGTTACCCATCCAACATGAAACTCCCCAGATCCAGTCTCCATCAGTAGAGAAGATTCTCGTTTCAGTGATTCCAGAAACAACAAATCTTCCACCTACACCAGAGATTGTCACTGAAACTCCAGTTACAACTGCTGACCCCTCACCTTAAGTGACATCTATCATCTCAACCGTACAACAAACAACAACACCAATTCCCACACAACAATTCCAACTAAATGCTCCAACCATTTACTACTGCTTATTCCGAATCCAATGCACTCAATCTGTTAAATTAGAGTGCCAAAATTGGAAAAAAGATGTGTCTGCTGCTGAAAACTCATAACATTCTTTTGTAGTTCTCCAGTTCCTATATTCCAAACAGGTTTTGATAGTGAGCTTGATACCAAATCGAGATGTATTCGAAAGGAACGGCAAAAACACACGGTTTGATCTTATTTTATTAATATTCTCTACAGCATCTCCTGAATTAACCAAGAAACCGATGCCCAACGAACTAAACAAGAATCTGAGAAAAGTCCTTCCAAAATTCTTGAAGATTAAGCAGGAACAAGTTGAGAGTCAAAAGAACTCATAATTTACCATTAAGTCTACTGACAAGGCAGCTCTTAAAGAATATGATCTCAAAAGTTCTCTCGATCCAATACCATGCATGCTCTCAAGTCATTTAATAGAATCCTGCAATCACCGGTTTTTATGCACTCATGAAAAGCGATGAATGAAGATGAAAACGCTATGATAAGAGTCGCTGACACAGTTAAAGACCACAAGAAAAGCACGATGATGATGAAGACATGATTATAAAGACCCTTCAGCTAAGCCAATACCATGGTAAGAGACCCAGAGGAGAAGAACTAAAGATTCTTAATCTTCATAAGAAGCCATCCCACTACCAAGAAACCACAAAAGGAAAACTCCGACCAAAGGCTCTAAAACTGGTAAGTCTGCTCTGGAAAAGGAACCAGTTGAAGAACCTATTGTTGAGGTAATTATGGATGATGTTGGTGATGATGTAGCTCGTGATGATAATCCACCACAAGTCACCTCAGAACCCAAAACAAGAAAAACTCTAAATCAAGATTGTTTCAATGCAACCTCTAGATTCCCCTGTGACTCCTGATCCTGAGATGGAACACGCGTATGTTGTACTTGATCAACCTCAAACAACCATTTAGTTTAATCAAATGTCCTGCTTCATAAGATCCGCTTAACATTCACGAACTCGATGCCACTCCTATTGACTTCCTCTAGTACGTGTTGAATGGAACTCAAGATTAAAAGTCTTAACTCAAGATATCTTGTTAGGACCTCCTTTAAAATCTGTTAAAAGGTATTGCGATTGTTATGCTAGCAGTAGCGAGCATAAGTAACCTTCCAAAGAGTGCTTCAAATATCTTAGAAGACAAGCTTGATTGGAATAATCCGAAAGGAGATCGTTATCCATTTGATCTTTTTAAGCCTCTTCCTTTACAAGGACCTCTAGGTCATCGAACCGTTGCTGCTGATTACTTCTTCAATAATGATCTGGAATATTTGAAGACTTCTCATCTAGAGGTAACATACACCACATCCATTACGAAGACAAATGCTGCTCGATATTAAATCATAGAATAGAAGGACATGATTTCCTACACTTTGAGTACCATCAAGCATACGAAAAAACAAAGATGCTTCAATAGGTAATCAACAATATTGTGAAAGACGCAAACTGGGTACGAACTCAGTATGCAAATTTTCCCAAACAAAACGTTTACTCAACTAAGGTGATTCTTGGTATGGAAGAGTAGTAAGTGTAAAGAACTGCACAATATGTCACTTAGAAGAGATTGTGTTGAAAAGATTCTTATCAACAGCTTATAAGTGTAAAGAGGTAACTTGTTGATCGACACCCTGAACAAAATTGAATACACTTCGTCTTGTAGTCTCCACAGCTATTCCACTCGATGGGAGTGAGATTGGTACGATTTCATTGTGGTTCCTTCGTTAGTTCACAAGAAGCATAATCCGCAAGAGATGTGTTGAAGACTACTTCTTGGTGTATGAGAGTTACCAGAAGAAGCTTAACATCACCAAACCTTAGAAGACCTTTCTCGAGATTGAATTCAAAGAACCCAACACTCCATCATACGATCCACCTGGAATTATTTATGAAGACCTGGACAAAAAAAAGCAAGTTTTGCGAGCTAATGAGTTGTACACGTTCTCGAATTGCACACTCCAGACCCTGATCGCGATAATATCATCAAAGAGTACTACGTCCGTTCGTCTTGATTACAATCGTAAGATGCCAAAGAGGAAGTAGATGGCTGTTGACCGAAAGAGATCAGGTCTTATGATTGAGTTGATCGATAAGCAGCTAAGAGAAAGGGAAATCATCAGAAATCTGGAGAGATTAGTGGGTGCAAGGGAACTCGAGATGGACTACAAACTTATGACGCATACCGTTTAATCATCAGCTCTAATCTCAAAATCTTATCTTGTGAATATTGTGAATATGTAGTATAGACTTATGATAATAGGCAATATAAATAGTGTTTGAGTATGAATTTTCTAGAATTTTTCAATAAATTCAATTTTTTTTAAATTAACGTACTCAACACTATATATATAACCCTCATAAATTGAGCGGGAGCATTTAATAATGTTCCTAATATGGCTTGTTAATAATTGGACATTTTTTCCCTGAAACCATTAATATTTGAATCAATTGATATCCAAAATATCAAAAGATTTGACATTTTTTATAAGGAGAGAAAATGTGATTAAAATATATGGCTAAAATATGATTTTAAGGACTCAAGTTCAAGTTTCACCCTTCATGTGCTAAACATTTTCGAATATCGATGCACATGTTGAGGGGGAGCAATTTTGAATGGTTTTAAGGCTGAGAATAATACCAAAAGACCTACCATGTTTGTAATTACTTGGAGTTATAAGGTGGTTAGGATTAGGTATTCATTCCCACGATCCAGCCAGAATTAGAGGGATCTACCCAGGGACATTCCACTAGTTAGTGTAGAAGTCCATAGGTATGATATAAAAAAGGAGTAAAAGTGAGAATAAGGGAATAGTGCTGACTAAAATGGAGCTAGTACTGGAAAAAACCCAACAAGGTACTAGTCATGAAGTCTCGATAAGCACTGAAGGGGTTGAAGAATTAAAAAGAAAAGTTAAGATAAAGGGTGAAAAAAAGAAGCCCTCCTTACACTTAGGCAGAAACCGGGGCAATACATAAACTGTCTGAAACACTAAGTTGTTGTCTGGTATTGAAGACAGTCGTCATGGACCCAGTGACGCAATGCACAACCCTCCGTAGCCACTCAAGGTCTCTCAATAGACTCTTGTTTTATTTCTCACGGAGATTAAACCCATTTCTATCGGCTTTCTCACTCCGAGTTAGTTAGTATTGAAAAGGTGGCAGTCTGCTCTAGCCTCTGATTACTAAAAACCAAAGTGCACTATCGAGTCTAGAGCTGAAAAAAAGATCATACATAAATCTCATTAGGATACTTATCCAAAATATGATTGCTAATTCACACAATGTAAAAACAAGAAAATATCATCAGACCTCGCATTATCCCCATGTGAATATTGCTAGGAACATCCGAGGTGATGACTTAAGTAGTCACAATAAGAATGGAAAATCCTGCTGAGCCCAAACAAAAACACACTTGTAGGTGACTTGTGAGATCCTATAAGGATCGAACTTGTGATACTAGATATCGATTCGGTCCAAGACTATATGAATTAGACGAAAGAATTTTTAGAAAAGATAAAATGTTGGTTATCAAAAAAACATATTGCATCTTTAACACACCGACTGATATTTCTAAAACAATTTTCAATCTTAATCTCCATGGGAAAAAGCCTCAAAATATATCTAGACATAGAAAAGACTGAACACAATTGACGGCTTAATCAGGAAGATAATAACTTACCGGTTTACTCTTACCATGTTGTCTGCTTTGAGACGCTCCGGTAATGAGAACGGCTAGTACAGTTGCAAAACCCTATTAAGGATATTCTTCAGAATTCTACCTGATCACAGGCAGTATTTATACTGATTAACGGGGAACCATGGTTATTGCAACCGTATTCGAGGAAGTGACAAAGCCGCTTTCGTCCATACATATTGATTATCACTAACCCTTTCATACAGGTAATCCCGATGGTCACAGCTATTGGATCAAGACAAGTCAAGATTCAAATCCACATGCTCATACATGACAAACAAAAGTAAAGACATCATGAAATCTCAAGTACATGTTTCTAGACTTCCGTTACTCTGATACCTACCGACTTTCCTTAAAGTTGACGAAGTAATTAAAGTCAAATAATCAATAGAAGTTGACTGTCACCTGATACCCACTCTTTCCTCGAAGTGACGAAGTGTTATAGTTAAAGATTTTTAAGAAAAAAGATCTTATTCAAGCTTTTAAGACCAAGAAACAACACAATCAAGCATGTCGGTCTAAAAGTCACAAGTGCACAATACGACGACAAGATCACAAGATGATGATAACTAGATTATCTTGGTTGATGATCTCAAAGAAGTTTAAGTTCACATACAAGTCAAGCTTAACGGAACAAGCTCAAGCCTTGTCAAAGAATACACACATCAAGCTCACGAAGATGAAGTAGAAGAATCAAGTCCCTGCGAGCACACGACAGAAGACAAAGCATATAATTGCTGAGGTTTAAGTTTTTGTAAAATGGAGTGACATCCCTTAGGGGGATATTGTTAGGATCATAAAAGTATTGGTCACTTCCATTATATCTTTAGATAGCTCGTAAAGTAATATTTGGAAACTTACTAGGCTAGTTAAGCAAAAGCCCATGGAAAGCCCATGGACTAAAGCCTAAACCGGCCATGTATGCTTGTATAAATACCATTTCCATGCCATGGAAAGGGTGGTTGGTTGTTTCATTTCATACATAGTAATACATTGTTTTCCTCTTTTAACTAGGCTAAAAATAGCACGAAAAAGTTAATATTTGGAAACATACTAGGCCTAGGTTAAGCAAAAGCCCATGTGAAGCCAAGTACTTAAAGCCTAAATCGGCCATGTATGCTTGTATAAATACCATTTCCATGCCATGGAAAGGGTGGTTGGTTGTTTCATTTCATACATAGTAATACATTGTTTTCTCTTTTACTTTCTCTCACTAGAAACTTCCTCCACACTCTTTATTTCTCTCTCTCTAGATTTCTTTATTTTAGTTTAGTTGGTTAGGATTAGCTAAGATTCTAACAATATGAACCAAAAAATAGTTTTAAACAAAAAAAACAATTTATCAATGTTATCTAAAAGTCGACTTGCCAACCACAAGTGTGATTAAAGAATAATATGGATCTTATGAAGATGAAGTAAGTCCCAAAACCCTTTTGATGTACTTACCTTGGTTCAAAACTGATGTGGAGCTGGGTATCCAATAGAGAACTTCAAATTTGACCAGTCAAGCAAACCAATTCTGAAGATCATTATTCTGGAAATGAGGTTGCTAATAGTACCAAGTACTACTCCTTTATTAAAGAAAATTGATAAATTGAGAAAATGATTATTGAAGTGACATTTACTTTGGAGGTGAACGATGACGGTTAAAACCTAAAAAAAGATTCATTCGTCGTGTGATTATTAAGCGAGGATGAGGTGGCATCTATTGATAATGACATGGCTAAACTTTTGGCTAAAAAGGAATGGCGATGTACAAAGAGTTTTGCTGAGCAATGACTGAATCTAGAAAATGGTGGAATACGGATACGACCCATATGATTAGATATGTATAAATGTCAGGATATTCCTTAACAGCTCCAAGCAAATTGTGATATATTAGATATTATGTTAGGGGGCCTTAGGAAAGAAATATTATCGTGTATTATTGTTTCGTTTTATAGGTCCTTTTCTAGTTGTTACTCATTCCTAGAGGGTAGGTATGCCAACGTAACAGGCGATGATGTGAGACTCACCCTCATCCCTTGTACTTAACTATTTTTTGGCGTAATAAATATTACCGGGGAAACCCTTTACCCAAAAAAAGATTACAAAACACTGCTAGTAGTAGCAAACCAAAACCTAGGAGCAATAATCAAGCATCTAGGAGTTGGCCTGCATGTAAGAGTAGTTGTGTAACGTTAAATGATGTGCCTACAACAAAACACTCTAGGAATTCTAGATCTTTTTCAGACTCCAAACACTTTTTTTGTTCGACATGTTATAAATGCGTCATCATGCAAAACCACAATGCATGTGTAACAAAATTCTTGATTAAGGTGAATTCACGTGCTAAGGTGCAATCCTAAAAAATAGCTAACACAAATAAAGCCGCATAACAAAAAAAGTAATACTCAGAAACATGTAAGGTAGATCTTTACAGGACATAGGTTTTCTCCTAATAAGACTTCTGTTGTGCATGAGAAAATGACTCCTAGATCTTGTCTTAGTGGAAACCCACTGGTAGAATTTTCAAAATTGTTGGTCTTAGGTGGATTCCTACTAGAAAGTTATTGACCTCTTGAACAAGAAAGATTGACTATGAACTCCCACACGGTTCCAATACAAATATCACTAACAATCATGATTGCAAACAAACTCTTGATTTAAGTGCATGTACTCTTGATTTAGTTACAGGTACACCAATGTGTAGAAGGAAACACTAAGAGTTTAGTTGCTGAAAAGATTGATATCTCAGAATCCATTATATCAGGGGATTCAAAACCAATGAATAATTCATCACCATTTTTATTTTGTTTTTATTTCAAACTTCAATTGTTGATTATTTCAAAGAAAAATTATAAAACAAAATACAAAAATAGAAAAACTTTCAAAAAGAAAATACAAAAGTAAAATTTTTGAAAATACTAAAAAGAATATTCTCACGACATGTCTCTCGTTAAAATATTAATTTCATTTATGAATCTAGAAATGTCAATTTAACAATTATACGAAAATATAAATGTACATTGAGCGAGAGTTCATCAACAAAATGATTTTTAAAATGTTTTTCAAAACACGTCGTTCTTTCTAAAATTTTCTAATGGCTTGTAATCACTTTCATATTGCAACCCGGTCCCACATGTCAAAAGGAGAGTGTACATACCAGTTCACTTATCCTCAACAAAAGGAGAGAAATCTTCTTAAATTGATCCGTTCTTATCATGTCTTTCAATGATTTGGGCTCAAGAACATGGTTTTTAAAATGTTGAACTCAATTTTTCAAAAGATTTTTCTAAATCTTTTAAAATTGTGTGTTCAACACTCTCTTTCTCATAAATTTGTTTAACATAAATCTACTGTTGAGGGGGAGATTTCAAAACTAAAGTTTTAATGTTTGTAGATACATCACTTAAGGTCCATTTTTGTGTATCCAAAACATGCATTGTGTAAGCACAATTTCTTTCAATAATTTTTAAAGTCAATTCAAAATATTTCAAAACTATGCGCTCGACACTCACTCCATCCCTCAATATACTTTGAGGGGGAGTATAAAGAAAAATGTTCTAAATTTCATGCTTAATATACAACATTTTTCTCTCCATAAGCTTTTCAAAACATGTAAATTTTAATCAATTGGTATCCAAAATATCAAGATATTTGCTATTTTTAATAAGGGGGAAATGTGATTAAAACATGTGACATTTAAGACTCAAGTGTAGACTCTTACCTTTATGTGCGAAACAATTTCGAATATCGATGCACATGTGTAGGGTGAGTATTTCAAAAAATAAAACTTTTAAAGTGGCAAATGTTTTGATGTATATCACAAACAATTTGACTGCTTTTCAAATGTTTTATGGTTACGATCTTAATACCTTAAAACCCAAAAATTCATGAGTAACGATGCAGTTATAAGGTGGTTAAGATTAGGTATTAATCTTATGATCCACCCAGAACTGGAGGGATCTACCCATAGACATTCCATAGTTAGATTATAAGTCCTTAGGTATGATTTGGAGATGAATGAGAAAAGGGAATAATGTTGACTAAGGCATGAGCTATTACTAAAAACAACCACAATATGGTGCTAGTGAGGACGTCTTGGTAAATATTAAAAGGGTTAAAGAATGTGAAATAAATGTTATGTAAAGGGTGAAAAGAAATGAACACTCCATACACTAGGCAAGAAAATTTTTACTACATAAACTATTAGCTCACAAAGATGATGTCTGTTAAGAAGAAAGTCGCCATGACCCCAGTGATGCAATGTACAAACCCTTCTCCTGCAACTCAGGTATTCTACTTCAAAGATTCTTGTTTCATTTATCACATAGATTAACACGTTATCTATTGACTTCTCACTATGAGAATGTTGATATTGAAAAGGTGGCAGTTTGCTCCAGCCTCTGATCACTAAAACCATAATACACTAATCGAGTCTAGAGCCAAGAGATCAATATAAATCTCATTAGGACACCTTTAATGATAAACGCTTGTTGTTCACAATCTAGAACACTAGTGTACATGAGAGTCCTATGCATTATCCTTGTGATCTTGCCAGAATATTCAGAGTGTTACTCTTTAGTATTTCACAGTGACAAATGTAAATCCTGCTAGTGCCAACATCAAACAACACTGAAAGTACGTAACTTGCAAGATTCTTTACAAATCAAACATGTGCTAACTGGAAATCTAATGTGATCTAGGTTATGATAATTGATGGGAAACGCCTAAAATTGATAGAAGTTTAACTTTAATGATTCACTTGAAATTCAAATATGAAAACCTAACTCAAACGAGAATCCGGATTCAAGAATGGCAAGTGGGAATATCGAAAAGCGTCGTTAGCGTCTCTAGATGTGTACATTTTAGATAGACACAACTTTAAGCTGGAAAACTTGTTAAGGAGATTCATTCATGAATCAAATCCTAATGACGCGTTAACATTATTATACTATTTAATGGTCCTTACAAACGGAGTTAATGAAACCGACTTATAAGAATAAACGAGACATACTTCCAATTATGATATTATTAGTCTAACCCCTTATATGTGGCAGCTAACTTAAAATGTACCAACCTCAGATCAAACACCGTCATACCAATCACAACATGTCATACTAAAGCCATAAAGTGACACTTACCAACATCAAGTATCAAGAAAGCTACAAAAGGAACAAAGTCAAAGACCTTCCTCAATTTCGAAAAAAAGCTTGACATATCAAGGAAAATAAGTCACAAAGATTGTCATGGGATATTGCAAGACAAAGATTTAATGTCAACCCACAAAAGAGAGTGCTAGCTTTCAAGATGATGCAAAGTACGAGTATGTTGGTCCAAAGCTAAAGGCGATTCAAGGATGCACACAAATGCAGAAAATGTCCATCAACATGTATAGATTGTTTCGGTCATCATCAACATCAAGATTAAAGTACCGATCACCTCTACTAAGTGCATCCATAGCAAGGAAAGATTTAAATATCTCGGAACACAAATTCAATTGACAAAGGCTCAAGATCAAAGATCACGAAGCATGAAGGAACAAGTCTACTACAAAAAAGTTCAAGACCAAGGCACAATACCACAAGAAAGCAAAGTTTAATGTAAATAGAAATGACCATCCAATCGGGGAGATAGTTAGCCACAAATAGTAACGGTTATTAGACATAGAGTCCGTTCTTGTAACGTAATGAGAACTATGTAAAAATGTAATAGCTAGTCGTGATCTCTGGCTCGGGATTTAATATAACATGTATATTTACTGGCCAAAAGCCTACCAAATCTGATCTCTGCCCATCAAGGAAACCCTGGCGTCCAAAATCTTAGAAAAACGGTATAAAAAAAAAAAAAAAATACCGCCCTCCTAGCATATTAGGAGGAGTGTTTGGTTTATCATAGACTTGTACTTTTAATAAATCAGACCCTCCATCTAATTTTTCTTCCTTATTTTACCATATATCTCACCATACCACTCATTCAATTTATATTTCTACCTATGCTTATTAATGCTAAGTGAAATGATGCTTCTTAATCCTAACAAAGGTTATTAGGAAAACCATAAGAATGAGTGTTAGACACTTGAACTTTGTAGAATTAGTCACACCTTCACCCTCACCCATTGCTAGCACACCTTCACGAATGTCAACACCTCATTCACCACATTTTCCAAATACACAAAAAAAAACACCCCCCACCATGGATGAATCATCCTAATCTACACCATCCCTACCAAAGGAGACATCTTCACCCTTCTCACCATACTCACCTTCACAACCTATTAATCCATACATTCAAGGCTTGTTTTATGCACCACCATCACCACCACACTAAGAACCTATCCCCATATGACACACAAATTGTACTCTCACCACAAGTCCATTAACTTTCAACTCCAAATCACTACAAGAACCACCAAATCGCTAATGAGTTCGATAAACCTTATAGCTTATCTCACCTACAGTGGTGAACATTGTGTGTGTATCAAAATAGGAACCAAAATCCAAAGCCCTCAAAGGCGAGGTCTCTCTCACTAACTTCATAAACGCATACTCAACAGCAACTCCGCACCACCAATTATGGTTATCCAAGCTGTTGGAAATATATTTTTGAGTTGCAAAGACAAAACAATGTAAAGAAAAGGAAACAAGAGGGACTTAAATATAATTCAAGAAATCTACATAGATGGAATGAGATATTCAACAAAAGATAAAAGATATAATTCTTACAGATAAAGATGAAGTTTATAAAGAATTAAAAAGATTTAGATTCCTATACAATATGTTTTTCCCCTTGGTAAATCTAGATTACTCTACTATATAAAGAATCCCTAGATATAATTTTAGGAGTGGCCAAAAAGTGTGTGAGTTATTGCACCAAAGGTATAAAACATGTGTGTGTGGGTTTACACGTCCCACAGGAAGATGTAGATGCTAGCATATGTTTTAGCCCCAAGGTCATTAGTTTGATCCTGTTAGATTAGGTAACCGTTCTACGATTGATCACGTAGAATTGGGCTTGTAAGTAGCATGTATAAAAGATGATAATGTAAACCTTTTAGGCAATAATAAAGAAGATTCTAATGTTTATTTCCGCTGTGCTTTCTACGATCTTTGTTATTTGTTCATCCAAGATAAAAGTACAAATCAAAACTGAGCTTAAACTAAAAAAAAAACGATCGATGGTTTTCACAATTGGTATCGAGCCACGAGGCTCGTGATAACTAGATACAAGTTCTGGTTTGAAGGTTTTCTGTTTTCTTTTTTGATAAACTATTCAAATTTAGTGAAACTAGAGTTTACAAGAAACCCTAGTTCAATAAAAGCAGCATGTATTGAAGCTTCAAAGGTAGCGTGGGTGTTTCAATTTATGAGTACATCAGGTACGTTTGATATAACAATGGAAGTTTATTCTTCTAATATACATAATGCCTGCTGTAGGACGAGAATCTTAGGTGCCAAGCTGTAAACTTTTAGTGCTGCTTTATGGTATTACTATTGTTTTTCTTGTTTACTGCTGCTAATTGTGCTTGATTGCGAGTTGTTAGATGGATGAAACATATAGAACCTAAGACACCAACAGAGTAAACTCGGTAATAACCAAGTTAACTCAGTCCAGTTTACATCTTGAACAAAACCACAACAATTTGACATCACAAACAAATCCAAACCACTTCTAACCCATCCTCCTCAAAGAATTACAGCCTCTCAAATCACAGCTCTAACAACAAAGCGAACCTAGTCAACTCGGTTATAACCGAGTTAACTTGGATCTGGTTAAACTCAGATCCTCAAAACACTAACAACATCAATAACATACCACCACACTCAAACCAACCTCATCTAATTCTAAACCTTCATCTACTTAAATCTAAACAGCCTACTACCTATTCTCCTTTACAACACCACACATCAAAACTGAAAAAAAAACAATAAGATCTCAGGTTATGTTGTTTTCAGATCTCAAATAAAAGTCTAAGATCTTAAAGATCTTTATAAACCAAGCAAACACATTCATCATCGATCTTGACCTCCAAAACAAAAATCACAAAAAACAAACCTACCCTAGATCATTCGAAAGATCATGAAGCCGAAACATAAATATTTTAATGGGGTTTTGATTAATATGAAAAGAATAGACCGAAGGGTAGATTGCTATTCGAGTTTCCTTGTTTTACTCTGCGAATGAATAGAGTAACAAGGGTGGATTTAAGACTGATTCACAAAGAGAATGGAGGAGTTTATCGTCCAGGATTTGGTTGAGTGATTTTCGAGATGAGAGATAATGTGGGTTAACGTGAGTGAAAGAATGAAAGAGGCGAAGTAAATAAGGTGTAGGGTTATGAAACGTGATATATGAATTATTATTGGTGTGTTACCAAGGTCTGTGTATAGATTGACTTTGGGCCTTACACCAAAATTTGTATAAAAGTTGAGCCTTGCACCGAAATATGTCATTGGACTGATATCAGAAAATTCAAGTGGGCCTAGTATGTAACGAATATATTTCATAAGTGGAGCACTATTCTGATTTCTTTGATAATCAATTGGAATACGAGATGCTAGTTTTGGATGGCACAGAATTTGGGTTTCACTATTTTAACCCATGGTATGGAAAAGATTACAACTGCCAGTTTTGTTAACTTAAATACTGCTCGAATAAGTTTCAACTGTTAGACTTGTCCGATATCGAAATATAATTATGGTTTGGTTCTCGGCTGGTTATAGGGATCTCGGACAACACACACAGAAGGAAAAATTTTGGTTTAAATGTTTTTAAATGTTTAATGGCTCGTTTTTGGATTTCTTTGAATTAATTGGTCATAAAGAAGATTGTTTATCACCTATTTGAAGGTGAGGTGGAATTACTTGGATGTGTGTTCTTATCATATCTCAATGGCTTACAACATTTGGAGGTAACTTGTTCGTGCTTAGAACGATATGACGAAGGCTATTACCAATCTAGCAAATGGAGAGTGACTTAAAACTTATGGTGCTCAATGCTCACATTTGCTATCACTTTGGTTATATAATCGAGAAAAGACTCAGTCACTTCTAAAAGTGTAATAGTATAGCTCGTAGCATAATATTTGGAAACATACCAAGCTAACCGGGTCAATATAAGTCATCCTTATGTTTACCGGCCATAGTGTAGGTATATATACCCCTCTCTATGCCTTAGAGAGGGTTGGTTGTTCATTTGGTTATTCACATAATACATTTTCCTTTTCTTTCTCTCTATAAGTGATACAACCTACTTTCTCTCTCTAAACTTTCTATCTAGTCTATTGTTAAGTGATTAAATACATCTACAATTGGTATCAGTCGCCATGGGGTGATATCGTGAGCTTGTGTATGTTTATATCTTGTTTAGATCATTAGTTATAGTTATTTTTGGTTTTCGTGTGCTTCAAAGTGTGATAGTGGTTTGTGGTTGTCGAAATCAAAGTTGCATACTTTAGTCCCCTATTTGATTATGACAAAAAGAGGAAGAAGATTTACAAAGAAGATGTGCAACTTATAGATCCTTGGTGGAATTGCATGGATTAAGGGGAAGTATGTTTCATTCATATATTAACTTCAGGGGAAGTTTGTACTTATTTGGTTTTGTCATTATCAAATAGGGGGAGATTGTTGGGAATTATATTTGAGTTGATAAGACAAAACAAGAATGAAACAAGATGGAAACATAAGGACTAAATATAGCATTATGGAATTCTACAAGCTGGTGGAGGATATTCTACAAAAGATAAAAGATTTCAAAAGATATGATTCTTGAAGATAAAGATGAAGTTTATTAAAGAATTAAAAGATTTAGTTTCCTTATACAATTATGTTTTCCCTTGTAAATCTAGATGGACTCTACTATATAAAGAGATCCCTAGATATAGTTTTACATGTGTCAAGATGTAAAACACAGAAAAGTGTGTGTGTAGGCGTCAAGTCCTCTAAGTGGACGCCTAGGGTTTGGTTGTTTTAGCCTCAAGGATCTTTGATTCCTTGTTATAGTTTAGATCACACATTCTACGATTGATCACGTAGAATTGAGGCTTGTAGTAGTCATTTTATAAAGATGATGATGAAACCTTGTTAGGCAATAATAAAGAATGTTCATCCTAGATTAAAGTTCTAAACAAACTGAGCTTTAAACGATCATATGGTTTCCATAATTGGTATCAGAGCCACGGGGCTCTCGATCTAGGATATTACAAGGTTTTAGAATTGACTTTATGAAGAAAAAGAGGTCAAATTTTCTGTTTTTGATTTTTGAACAGATTCGGTGAAGATTAGGGTTTTTGCAAACCCTAATTTCATAAAAACAAGAAAGATGATCACTAGTATACGATAACAGCTTGGTAATTCAAGACGACGTGTTGGTTGATGTTTAAGATCACTTTGGTTCTTGATAAATAATATTAGGTGTTTTCTAAAAACAATAATTCAAAACATGCAGGATGTCGTTTGTTTTTGGAGTTCTTGGAAGTCGTTTGATTACAACAGTATTAAAGACGCAGTAGTTTACCAAGAACAGATGTTACACGACTATTGAAAAGGTTTAGGGTTTACTCAAAACTCTAATAAAATTCTATATACACGATTCTTAAATTGTGGTGTGTGTCCAGACGATGTAGAATTATGGAACTTGGATGTTATTCGTATACAGAGAAGGTATAATGAAGATACAATGGACGTTTATGATATAGGGTTTTAATCGTTTTCTTGTTACTAATGAATAGTCAAATGGTATGTACATGGTAGAAAGATTTTTTTATCATTACTAGTGCACATAACATTACTGCTTTTGGACGAGTAAGGCCACTGGTAATGGGGACAAATATGATTAAGGTTACTTCTACTTTGTTAAGTAATTCGTGTCACCCTACTGATGAAGAAGTCGTGATGTTCTTGATAGCGTTACTGGTGGTATAATAAGTTTTGAATGAGGTTACTGGTATTTGAGCTCGATAGGTTTTTTAAAGCTGCTCTATTGTACACGTTTATGCTGCCATAAGAAACCTATCACTGCCAGGTATATTCATATAATTTAGAGTTTATATTCAAGGGTTTTGGTGGTATTACTGCTACTACCTAGTTCGAATACAAGTGATATTATCACTACTGCCAAGGACGACACAAGAATGATTAATGCTGATCGTTAGTATTGTTGGTTAACAATTAGTACTACTTACATTCATACTTAACGCTGCTTGATATTTTTATTGGTTACTACTGTCATTATCTTGTTTATACATTTGTGTTGCTCGTTACTACTGCTCGAATATTACTCCATGCTGCCAAGTGTATGTTACTGTTGCCTATGAAGAGTTAGTATTGATTTGGATTGAAAAGTTAATACTGTTCGACTAATACTGTTAGAAGAAGTTTCTGCTGCTAGCTTTAGCAGATATTGGACAAGGCTTGATCTTGGTTATCGGCTGGGTACAAAGTTCTCGGACAACACATAATTTTGACAGATCTTGGACAGAACATGATTTTTGTTATTTGGATTAGAAAGATTTCAAACAGGATCTGTTTTGCTTTCTAATGATGTTCTTAGACGTTTAAAAGGCTCGTTTTTAGATTAATTGTTTAATTGGTTACGAAGAGGATTATTTATCAATTATTTGAAGTTGAAGTGAAGTTTCACAGGTTTATGTTCTTATCATATCTCAAATGGCTTACAACATTTGGAGATAATTTGTTCGTGCTTACAATGGTGTGACAAAGACTTGACAAATCTAGCAAAGGTGTGTGATCTAACTTATGGTGCTCAATGTTCACATTTGCTATCACTTTGGTTATGTGTCTCATAGAAGATG
>BQNB010034847.1:0-50326 GCA_026074375.1 Tanacetum coccineum
TTTTATTGGTTGCGTAAATTGATTACGTTTCGCAATAAAATGCGTTTAGGCACTCCCGGAACCACCAAAACTTTTCTACGCTTTGGATTTTTATCTAAACAAGGGTTTAGATTACATTGATCATCATCATCATACACCATAAGGTCATCTAGAACCCTTTTATGTTCTTTCAATATTCATTTTATGCATATGTTAGTTCTATTGTAGCTTGAATCACCATGTAGGATTTTTAACATGTAAATGGAGTTTTAAAAAATCCAGCATTTGTTAAGAAACTTGTCAAACGGATTTATAACGAAAAAGTTAGAGCGAAAACGAGGTATATATTCGAGGTATAAAAATCCAGCACTTGTTAAGTTAGTGGTTTCTGTCAGGATTTCAAGATGGTATTTGCGGCACTTTTGAGTGCGTTTCGGCCTTCGGCCGAAACATGAAAGTCGTTCGGAAGGTCGTTTTACCCCGCGCGGTTCTTTATGTCTAAAATCGGAGTGTTAGGGTCTAAGGCGGGGGACAATATCTGGCTTTTTGGAAATTAATACACTGGATCCGATATGATGCGAGGTGATTTTTAGCCATTTCGGTCGAGTTTCGGGGTCTCGGACAGAACTGGAATAAGTTGTTCAAAATATCGTTTCGACATAATTCTCTTTAGAAATCCCGAGTCATGAAAATGTGATTTAGTGGGTCAATTATAGTCTGGTCAGACTTAGAAAAATAAAACTTATAAAAGTACCAGGAGTAACTAATATACTACAAGCAGTTAATAATATATACTACTAGGAGTAACTAAAACATACCAGGAGTAACTAATTATATTCCAGTAGATAATAACTATAACCTACCAGGAGTAATCTACAACCTACCCAGGGTAACTATACCCTACCAGGGAAATAAATATAATTACATTATTCAAATATTTATAAATGGTTTTACAATTATAAATATGGTTTTCACTCAAGCAATTAGATGGTGATATAGCTAAATTACTTATGCATGGTAGAGATTACTCAATATGTGATTAGTACTTATACGACCTTAATTAAATAGGTACATTCGTCGATTTGCGTGACGCATTTATTTGTGATACACTTGGATTTGCTCATCAAGGTGAGTTCGTAAGCCTCTTTTTTCTACTTCTTGCTTATTAATACGGGAGATTACATGCTTGATTTCTTTAGACACAAGGGTTTCAAAACTATAGCTATTTCCTGATTACTATTATTGCCTATGTTACCGTATTGCCATTTAAGGCCCCTTTTATCATGAAAACGTTAATTACAATGCTGGGTATACGCTAGTGTTACTTTTACTTCATTTTTTGAAAGATCTATCGGACTGGACAATCCCCCGTCTGGGTTGTGGTTTCTAGTTTGATTAATTGACGCATTTAAAATTTGAAGAAAATTCGTAGGATGTTTGGCAACATCTGTATTGGAAAATTACGTGAAGTTTTGTAAAATCTGTATCCGTGTTGGGGCACAAACCTCGGTACTGGTTTGATTACAGTTTTATTACGTTAATGTTCGGTGTCATGAGCTCTAGGGCAAATACATGTTTAGAATATTTTGAATGTGTTTCATAGTCTACTATTACTATCTTGTGGTCCACGCTATTTCCTGATAAACCTATGAATTCACTCAACAATTTTGTTGACGTTTTAGCATGTTTTAATCTCAGGTGCTGAGGCATAAGCTTGGATGGGAGCCGTGACGGATATCTATTAGAGGGATTCTGATTTCTTAAATTTAATGAAACTTTTGTCTTATAAAATCTTAATGTCTTTTTATTAAAACTATGGGACCTAACGTGAAAACTCTGATCTTTTGTAATGACATTGAATGAATCTTATTTTTAACGTCCATTTAAGGTCGTTTTCTATATCTTGATTTTTGTACTTTGACGTAGCACCCCATTGTTACCTTTCCGCTGCGACCCGATTTTGGGGGTGTTACAAAAACTATCCTGATGAGGCTAAGGCGGCTGGTTTCCTCCTGTTTTTAGATGTTTTTTTCCCTAGGTCTGAGAAAAAAATGGCAGAAAAGTTCAACACCTGGAATGCTAAAAGGACTAAAATTGTAATGCTTTCTAACGGGAGTAAGCTTGTTTGTTTTTTAAATAGTACATTACTTGTGGTTTGTCCGTCTTGTTTTGGTAGTTGCCACATTATTAGGATCAGCTGTTGCTTTTCCTTTGAGATCGGTAGTTATTTTCTTTGGTATGGATGCTGCTCCTAATTCCATTAACTCATTACAATCAAAGTTAACTACTAAAGTTGTAATGCTTTCTTATGGGAGTGAACCTGGTTCTTTTTAAATTATCTCATTACCTGTCGTTTTGCAACCTGTTTCGGGAGGTGCCACATTAGGCGTATCACCAATTGCTTTTCCTTTGATATTGGCTGCCCTTTTTTCGGCCATAGATGATGCTGCTAATCCTATATATTCATTTCAAGAACAGATGCTTTACTTGTCAATAACTCGTGTTCACAAAGCAGGAGTAACGCAAAAAAAAATTGTTAGTGTGTGGTTACCTGTGTCTGCAATGCATATATCTGTCAGTTTTAGGCAACAAACACTTTGGACATTCCCATCCCTTCGAATAAACGTATTTGAATAGATAGTGACAGCTGGATGAAGTGTGTTGGAGAGGCACGGCTTGTCACCATGGTTGTTTCCTGAAAACATAACATAAGAGATCATTTGGTTGTTGTCATATAAGTTATTTACAGTTATGAGAAGGTAATAAAAGTAATCTACTCGAATTCATATTTTGCTACACAGTGTGACTGAATGTTGGGTCCTATAAGTGCAGCAAGGTTAGGTGAGAAACCAAACACGGTAATAGATCGCATTTACAAAACCCGTGTGAGTTCCAAAGCAGGTGGACGGGAAATGAATGTGTGGTGTTGGAAATGGGGCATGAACTATAATATAGTTGTAACTGCAGTCACAAAAGGCAAACATTTAGAGAATTTATGGAGTTTTAATTAATTCTTATTAGTATCTTTAAGTCCTATCAGTTTCTTTTTACCTGAAGGACTTTTGAGTTTCTAGGAGTGGTTATTTAATTTGAAATTCAGGTATAGCTTTCCTTATCATTGACACATCTAGACCCTTTCATTTAAGGTTTTGAACATGGTTGCTCTTTATATATTGGATAAGTTAAGTGAGGCTGCCGGTTCTTCTCTTCTTGAAGATAAGATGAAGGTTGTATTTAGTCGAGCACGAGAGTCTGATGAAGCTTTTATCGACGTTCTACGTGAACTTTGTTCTGCTCTTAGGGTGAGCATAACGAAGGATCGGTGGTTGATAGCTGAATTGGAGGCCTTGGGCCAGCGGGGCAGATGCATTAAAGCCTTTGGAGTACATGAGGGTGATGGTGGCACGTGACTCTGCAAGGGTTGGGGTTTTGAAACAATTATTGGCTGGTGCTCATGTTGGAATGCGTTTGAAGGCTGGTTATGCAGCTGAGATGGAAGAAACAGGGTAGAGTATCATTGGTTGTTGTGTTATGTTAGGTTTATCAATAAGTAAGACTATCATCTTGAGATGTTATGATGTTAACATATGATATAATAATGTAATGTTTTCAACAGAATCAATGAATACATTATGCTATTGTCTTTACATTTGGTTATGGTTCATATATAAGAAAACTAATTATCTCAAACATTAGGTGCATACGAATGTCAAATCAATGGTTTACATTGATTCTTTAAACAAACAGAACCTGACTCATTATTAAAACCATCAGGCCGACATTGGAAGACGATGCAGGGAAAAGGATTGTGATTACATTCCTTGCTACATGAGTATTAGAACTTCATATCATCAATGCAGCTAAATCAACAAATCAAATAATAACTTGATCAGAATAAGCACCTGTGGTTAAAGGAGGACATTCTCAGCAATACGCAATTGTGGAAGATTGATCTGGTTGTTAGACATTACTTGTAGTGAGTATCGGGAAAACTACACAAAACAGCATTAAGGTACAACCTCGTCTCCTTTATTCAGACTATCTTAAGATTATTGGTGGGGTATATATAGTTTACCAATTAGTGGCCAGCATATTAGTAGGCGCTAACCGGCAGAATTGTTTTGTTGAACTATAGGTTATAAAGAACGCCAAAAGTGAAGCTAAGTTCATTGTTGTCAACCAAAACAGTATTAAGGTACCACCTCATCTATTTTTTTCGGAGTTGTGTAAATGTGTGTGTGTGATTACTTGGATTAATGTTGGAACACCATTCTGGCCATATTGGCACCCTGCATATAATTGGTACCACTTTTTATTGCACCCCTACCTCTCGTCTTTAGTAACCCTTAAGATAGTGTTTCCCGGTGGATGTTTATTTGGCAATTTTTCAGAATACTTAGCCTCGTATTAATGCATAGGTATAGTTTAAAACATTAATGTGTCACAATGTTTAGCTAATCTTGTTCATAATATGAATATTAAATTTTCACAGATAATACAACTGCCCTTGTGAATACTTAGCATTGTTATTCCTTGCATTTCATTGCGTTTGTTCGGGCAGATTGATTATATAAGATTGATTAACATGTGAGTATGAAATAACTTTGAGACAAAGTAGGATGATTTCATAGGAGGTTGAATTCAAGAATCAACTCATTTGTTTAAAATTATTCCACATGATAGAAACAACTGTAAATTTACTAATGTAAAGCATGAATGCCCAAACAACTAGGCTAACAGCTGGTTCCTATTTATTTAAACCCCTAACGACATTAAACTTGGCGGTGGTTGAGACCCTGGCCGCTTCCTTTATTGCTGATCCATACTGTCGAAATTTGTGATACTCATTCCAAGCTATCCAACACCAACCTGAAATAATGACACATGCAGTGTATGGTTTAAGAGTTGAGTAAATGTAAAATTGTTGGTGTAGGATATAAGCCTAACATACCTTCTCCTTTCCCCGCTTCAGATGAACAACCTACATCGCTCCCTTTTGTCTTGCTATCTGGAACAAATGATTCCTCTCCATCGGAATCGTGGCGCTCCTCACTAATAGAACCAATGAATACGTGTCAAATTAGTAATGACAATATAAGTCATCAGAGGCTACTGATAAGTTTTAGGGGATAATTTAAGAAAGCAAAATTAGAACTTGCAGACCTGCGTGGTTTCTTTTGTTCACCCGGCTTTGACGGAGTAGTAACCGATGAGGATGTAGTCAAGGGCACGAACACGCCAGTCTTAGGGACGCCGGCTGCAGCCAATGTTCTAGAGCTCCCACTTTCATCCAGGGCCTCCTCTAAGACAATGCTCCAACAGGTGAAGCTCTTATAATTCGCGTGTTCATAATACGAATTTGACTTGAGCTCCAAAGTGTGGACTGTGCCCACAATGTTTGCCAACGCTAGAGGCAAGCCCATCTCCTCTTCCTCCTACAACCAAAAATCAGTAACTATAAGTGGAAACCTGTGTTGACTAAGGAAAGTATACATGTTCTTCTGTCCCCACAATTGAACCCGCTAAACATTTCACCACAGTCCTTGCCGTCTCATCAAACATGACAACAACCGCCTAGGCGGAGTCGTCCGAACCCTCCAACTCAAGCCTGTATCTGCAGATGGGAAATTGGATACGCATAGGAAGTGGATAATTATGTCTAAATTTAGTTTTGACACCATGAAAAATAGTACAAACCCACCTAAGTACAGGGTAGTCCACATAACTGTGGCATGAGTCACACCAAAAGCGGCCATGCTTGCGGTCGAGATTGCCCTTCATACATTTCTCACCACCACATGATGGGTAATTCCATCCCCTCTTCGTTCTAATCTTGTCAATCCTCATGGCACAATGAAAGGTTATAGCCTGGAAACAAGTGTGCTGTGTCAGTGCAAACTAATAAATTGACACAATCATAAGGGGTTATGGGGAGGCAGACAACTCACATCATATTTCCGATTACGTGCCCACATAAGCAAGTTTTCGAGAGTTCCAGCCTTTGCACCTGTGCTATATGCCGGGAGCAATTCCTTAGCCAGCTCAATACCACTACAATAGAAAAAATGGCACCGGTTCAATCCATTAACAATTTAAGAATAAGACTGAAGGATTAAGGCGCACTTACCTATCATCACTCTTAAACTGTTTCAACACAGGGATCTGTTCGTCGTCGACAATCATGGTCGACGATGTGCTAGAGAGATACAGCCTATTTGCAATTTATGATGCAGACCGTAAGAAACAAATGACCGGATACAAAGTAAGAGTTATCTTTAACAGCAGGATACTGATAGACAGAATAGGGCTTACTATTGTAAAGCTTCACAGGCATAGCTGTCAAAACAATTGGGTGAAGTCCAACATAGCGGGTCCGTTTCTCAATCAGCATCTCGCCAAGCCCACCCTACAGCGTTACTCTTACGGACTGCCCCTGCTTAGAAAGAGAAAGCGAATGACATAATGTTGGTTGTAAAGAAATGTAACTGTAGTAGTTGCCAAACAAACGGTCATAACCTGTTGTTAGCGAGATGGAAATCTAGGGTCTTTGAGCCACTCCTCGTGGTAGTAGTCCTGCCAACGTTTGTAACGTACCCAACAACATCTGTAGATAGTGTATGTATATGAAAGACTGTCATCACAGTGCATCGTGGTGCATATTCTAGTTTATGAAACCGTTTAAAGCCTTACCAATTAAATATTTGTTGTTTGTAGGTTCCAGGGAATCAAACTCCACCAATTGAAAAGGGTAACGTGCGAAACCGTCTGGCCTCACAGAAGACTTGCGAACAATTGTGTCCCCATCCATCTCTACAATAAAGTGAGCAAATCTCAACACATGGAAGTCATCCTTATTCGGCTGCACAGTAAAGTTTTTCACGGAGTAAATGGCCCCATCTTTCAACCGGAGGAAATTATGAGCAATGTTGCCACGTGCTGTGCAATGCATCACATTACCATGCAATTATGTTTCGTTAGTATTCGACCCAAACATGACATATGCCAAACTGTATGAAACATCATGAAACTGGGAAACAAACCTTCTCATCAGAAACAATGAAGTCCGTACTAAGATACCAGCCTGTAGCGGAATTGACATCCCACATCCTGTATATCATGACCACAATTGTACCTGTCACCCCAAATTCCAGTTGGTCCAATATCAGTGGCTTCGAGTTCGATGTAGTAGAGGTCGACATATTCACACAGGTATGAGGTGTGCAGCTTGAGAAGTTAATAGCAGTGATAGTTGGCTAATGACATGAGCTACATGTAATTTATACAGGCACTCATTCGCTCCCATGTAACTGCCTATATTTAAATTTCTGCAGCTCATTCATTGTGGTGTAACTGGGCAATTGAATGCTAATTAATAAATTCGGTGACTGTAAGGATTCTAAAACGGAATTCATACATGATCCTCCAAGTTTTCATGCCTTAATCAGTGTTTAAACTTGCTGCTCCATCAATACATTATGTCGTTAATACTGTCCATTCAAATCCTCCGACTCAATCTTATATAGTATAAGATATTTATTGGATATTTTATATGACACTTTTCATTAAGTACACAATAGAAATACTATATTGCCTCGTGCATGTTTTAGTTAAGTCATTAATAGAATATAAAACTCAAAAAGAACACACGAAAATATAGCAAAAAAATTAGTATGATATAATATGGTAAAGTCGTCCACTGCGATTATATTCTGTAAAATTTTATACGTGTTTCATGTCATCATATATTAATACTATCATATATTTTTTGATTTTATTATGAAAACAATAATTGCTTCATATACTTGCACACACATGTCACATCTATAGTGCATATATGACTTTTGAGTGCTACTATTTGTACTTCCTGACCCACTAAAAAATACGAAAGATTCTTTTATACCCCTTTTTATAGTATAACGCAGTTTTATATCAGGTTTTGTTATGTATTTTTTGACAGTTTCATATTTTTGACTTGTTAAACTTTATAATTTTTATTCCGCACTTTCAGTATCACAGTTTTATAATATAAACAAAATTAAAAAAATTAAAAAAAAAGATAAAAAAAACACAGGAAAAACAGGAGGGGTACATATGACGTTTTAGGAGGGGTACAAATAACATTGGCCATGATCGTTTTATGTCATATTTAAACCTATATTACATATAAAGTAAAAGGATAAAGACCCTTTTATCGGTAAAGTTTTTCATAAGAATAAAGTAAACCGGGTCCTTCAGTAGGTCTCACGGTTAATTTTTATAAGAGAACTTTACCGGTAAAGTTCGTATGAACTTTAAATGATCTCTATCCAAATTAAAAAAGATAGGATATAAAGATTTCCCAAAACTACCACTTGTATCCCTTTTTGTTTTTTTCTACTTTTATAATTTTGTTTATATTATAAAACTGTTAAACGAAAAGTGCAAAATAAAAATTATAAAATTTAACAAGTTAAAAGTATTAAATTGACAAAAAGTACGGAACAGAAACTGATAGAAAACTGCGTAACAATGTAAACAGGGGGACAAAAAGGTTATAAATTACAAAACATGCGTACTTTTAGTGAGTCAAGGGTCTTTATAGTAACACCCAAATCAAAAATAACTAGGGGTGCTCATGGTCCGAAAACCGGACCGGACCAACCAAAATCGGACCGGACCGAAACCGACTTTGGCCAAAACTCCGGACCGAAATGGTCTGTCCGGTCATGGTCAGTCCGGTCCGATCCATTCAAATAAGGTATAATTGCCGAGGACCGAAAATAAGGAAAATGACGGACCAAAGACCGGATCGAAATAAGTTCGGTCCGGTTCGGTTCGGTTCGGTCCGGTCCGCGGTCCGTTTTGCTCACTCCTAAAAATAACATTTATCTTTGCAACCAACATACTCTTACCTAAAGAAACAATACTATCTCCGTTTTAAAATTATTGTTCACAGTCAAAAAATACACAGTTTAATAAAAATGCATTAATTACTACTTTGTTTTTTACAAAAGTAAAAAAAAGACAGTTTTACTATTTGAAAATCAATTATTGTTTCTTTTATTTTTTTAAATATCAATTTAGACTAAAAGTAATACGGTAAACTTAAACAAATCTAACTTTTATTTTTAGTAATGAACAATTATTTTGGGACATATTAAAAAGAGAGTAAATTGCATTTTTGGTCCCTGTGGTTTGGCCAAATTGCAGGTTTGGTCCTTATCTTTTTGAAATTGCAGTGAAAGTCTCTATCTTGAAGTTTTGGTTGCATGTTTGGTCCCCGACTAAAAGTTAAATGAATAAAATACCCTCTTTTAGTTGCATGTTTGGTCCCTGACGATGGATATTTTACTGTAGTAATTATTAATTGCAATGCTACCAACAAACTTCTTTCACTCTCATACCTCGTCACCGCTATTCGCGAGCATTATACGGTAGATATGAATTGATTTCTCACAATGTTTGAAACTTTTTAAGGGTTTTGAAATATTTATGCATGTTACTACATAGAGAGAGCTAGTGAGTCAAAGATGGGAAGAATTTGTTTTTTTGGATATTTTGATGCGAAACTTTAGCTCTATATATGGAAAATATCAATTTGTGATCAAGACCAAATTCATAACTGGCTTATAAATATACTCGAATATCGTACTTGTAAGTTGTAACAATAACAATGGCTACAAAAATCTTATTCTTTTTCTTGTTTATTTCTCCTATCTTAATATCAAATGCCTACACTTTTTCTAAAGTACCATACGAGTTAGTTAACAAAGTTTGTCACGAGCAAGCCAATAACGTCGAGTTCTGCTTGGCCGTTTTGAAATCCGATAATAGTAGCAAGTTTGCAAAAGACGTCGCCACGCTTACAAACATCGTTGTACATGTCGCCACTAACTATTCAACGAGGACGCGTGATCACTTCAAGGGATTGCAAACCGGGCCTCCCGGTTTGTTGAAATCACTTAAAGAATGCGTTCCTGCGTATGATAATGTGATTGCGAGTTTAAAGATTTGTTTAAAAGAAGAAGAGTGTGAATTGACTGGTTACGACATTCATGTTGCTGGGGATGAGGTTAGACGTTGTCAAACGATCGCTGATGGTAACGGGGCTCGTGGTTCGTTCATTACACCGGCGAATAATGTGACACTCGATTTTTGTATACTTGGTGAATCGTTAGCGAACCTTATGTGTGACAAGATATGAGAAATAAATTATATGTTTACGTATATGAATAATAGTTATCAAAAAGTCTTGTGTTAGTTGTTTCGCAAATATATTTGTAGTAATAGTTTGCTTTTCGTTAATGTGCTTATTCAAGCAATTAAACTTTGAGGGTTGAAACCAAGGTTTTCAAGATCGGGATCCTACCCAAGATTGTTTTTGTCTTTGCAAGATCGAGATCGTAAAGTCAGATCAGGATCTCCTACTATAATGTCATTGTCTTAATAGTCTTTGTAATATTATACAAATCTATAAATTATTATATATCATAAACACAGAATTTTATGAATGTTTCATAGAAATGTTGTCCTGAATTATGATTATGAAATGTTTAAGAAGATTAACATGTTATTTTTTAAATTCTACGAAACATAGCCCATAAATTTGTAGTTTTTTCGTTTGTGGTTAGAGAAAAAGTAAAATCGGATCGAAGTAGATCTTAAGATCCTACGGTCAAAATCGGGATCCTATAAGATCTTAAGCATGCATATATCCTATGTAAGATCTAGATCGTTTTTGCTTTGCAGTATCGTAAAATCGTAAGATCCTAAGATCAGGATCGGGATCTTAACAACCATCGTTGAAACATTCACGCCTAAATAAAATTAAAAAAATAAAAGACTTAAACTTAACAAAAACAACAAAAAATAGCATTTCACTATACTATAAAAAAGTATATAAAAGAGGGATCTTGAAAAAACTGTTTGTTTGTTTTTTTTTCTATAGAAGGAGTTCTCATCGCTTTTAACGAGTGGACTAATCTCCCTACCGTACATAGGCATAATAGAAAAATTGGATATATCATCCTATAGTAACACAAATTCACTCAACCCGTCAAACCATTAATCCACAAACACATCTTTCGATTCTCGTCCCTTTATCTATGTTATTACACGATTTATCTCTCACATGTTGACCATTGGATCACGTTCGTTCAAGTTCCGTCGATGCCTGTAGGTCCGTGCGGCTCTTGTCTACCCGATTCCCGAGATGTGGGCCTAGGAGTAGCCCATTGGACTTCTTCTTTCACAACATCTCGAATCATGTTACTTAATGGTATTATCTTTGAGCAAAATCTTCTAGAAAAATGTTTACACAATCAATGTTATAAACGCTCAACTTAATTACTTTCTTCGTCTTATTTTTATTGTCCACGTTTTTTTTTTAAGATGTCCAAATTTAATTGTTCACTACTAAAAATAGATAGGGAAGTTTGATCAAGTTTACTATATTACTCTTATTTGAAATTATTATTACAAAATTTAAAAAAAAGACTTTAATTAATTAGCTAAGGGTAACAATGTTATTCTGTCAAAAAGTAAGAAAAAAAACAGTAATAAATGCATTTTTCTTAAACTGTATGTCTTTTATCGGAAGATAATAATTTTAAGACAGAGAGAGTATTAACCATGCATGCATGACGTATATAAAACCTAAAAAAATATCCACAACAAACTAGAAAACATTGACCATACTTAGTTTTGTTATCATGAAATTGTATTATTTAATAATACTTTGTTTTGTTTAGCTTTGATTAACACCTAATTAACATGTGAAAGATACAATCTAAAGCGGCGCAAAGTCATTTTTGGTAGCGATGACCATCATTATAACCTTATGTCAGCATCAAAATTGCACTCAATACTCTTTATACTTTATTTTGTTTAGCCTGTTAACTATTGACACCTAAATGTGTGCCTAACTAGCTTAATCATGTTATGCAAGACTATTGCTAATCAAAATCATGTTAAGAGTTTAATTAGGGGTGGTAATTGAGTCGTGTTCGTGTTGACTTGTTCGGGTTTACAGGTTGGTGTGTTGTTATAACCTCCACCCAAACATGACCTATTTAATAATCGTGTCAAGAACTTCAACCCTAACCAGACCTGCATAACATATGTAACCCGTTTAGGACTCGTTTAACTTGTTTTAGTAAATATGTCAAGCGGTGAATGAGATTGGTGATTTGTCGATAATGATATAAGGTTCTAAAAGATGATAAACATAACATATAAATAATTTTACGACAATTTCAATGATATATGAGTTATAATTGTAATTCACTCATGTTAAGTACATAACAAAATACATTTAATTCTTACATAACATAAAATTTAAGTTATATATTTTATTTTTAAAGGCTTATATATACTTAAGCGGGTTCACGGGTTCAACTGTTTAATTCTTACCCAACCCAAACACAACCCGTTTATTAGACGGGTTGACCTGTTTTTGACCAAACCTGTTTATCCTCAACCCAAACATGTTTATCCTCAACCCAAACATGTTTAACTTCGTGTCGGATTCGTGCCAAGAATTGTCACCCCTAAGTTTAATGCAATCGGCAATAAGTATTAGTTTGATATGCAAGTACATTTCAAGGCAAATACTTTAGTTATTATACTAGCAAAAGCATATTGTTTTCGTGTCTTTCAATCATTCCCACACAATGGATAGAGGAAACTACAATTTTGGTCCACTATCTTTACCGGGTATAACACTTTTGGTCCATTTTTTAAAAAATTTGCGGGTTTAAGCCAAAACCCGAGTATCCATTTCACATTTGATCCAAATCAGACAATTTCGTTAAATCTGATTTGGCTCAAATGTGAAATGGATACTCGGGTTTTGGCTCAAATGTGAACCAAAATTGTTAGATTTGGCTCAAATGTGAAATGGATACTCGGGTTTTGGCTTAAACCCGCAAATTTTTAAAAAAATGGACCAAAAGTGTTATACCCGGTAAAGATAGTGGACCAAAATTGTAGTTTTCTCCAATGGATATGATGATTGATCATCTAATAAGGTTTTTAATTAAAAAATATTCTAATAATAATATATTCAAAAAAATGTGTGAATCAGCGAGAACATCCTGAATTGAGGTGTCTTTTGGCATCCGTCATTGTTCACCCCACAAGGAATAGCTCCGGCAACTCTTCTGGCCCAGTATGACACCAACTGGAGTAGGCAAGAGCCGAGACTCGAAGCCTTAACTTTAATGAGGAACATCCATTTTGTATGGACTTTTTACAAAAACAAAGAAGGTGTTTGTAACTTGTTTTTCTTTTTACATTCCTTTCGGCCATATTCCTTTTACATTTCTTTAGCTCTTATGAAACAAGTTTTTCATATAATTAATGTTTGTATTACAAGTTTGGGACTGTTGTTTAACCAAACTGTTAGGTCTTTTAGACACATATAGTTTGAACAAAAATCAAATTAGTATGTTTTACATGATTAAAAAATGTACTTAATTATTTCCGGTGCAAAACAAGTGTTCAACTTAATAATAACATACATGTTTTAGAAATTCCAATCTTACAAACGAAGGAACAATGTTTTAAAGATCAGTTTGCCAATTGCACTACAAGAAAAACAAGAACTGGCGAGCTTATTTTCCCCAAGTACCCTATGTCGTCGCGGAAAGCCGTTAAACGACAAAAAAATCTTGCTACTTACGCTGACCAAGCTCAGCGTCTATGGTCAAACTTTACCAAAAGTTTCCCTGACGACATCTGCCCGAGGAACTTTTGGTCTAGTTTGACCAAAACCTTACCCAATATTTTAGTTAAAACTTTGGCGGGGTGTTTTCCCGTGAAGGTTTCCCCGACGACAAGTCCTCGGGGAAAAAAATTGACCAAGTTTGACCATTTTTACTAGTGTGATTAGCGTTAATGATAGTTGGGAGTGACGTGTCATTTTGTTTCCCCGACGACAAGTCCTCGGGGAAAAGAATTGACCAAGTTTGACCATTTTACTAGTGTGATTAGCGTTGATGATAGTTGGGAGTGACATGTCCTTTTGTTTCCCCGATGACATGTCGTCGGAGAAACATTTGACTAAATTTGACCAATTTTAACTAATGTGATTAGTGTTTGATTAGCGTCATTGCCTGTGAGTGTATCCCGGTGGTTTTAAACCATATAGTTATGCCAATATAAAATAACCAAAATAACTGCTATATCGTCAAACCGAACGGTGTCAAACCATAAAACCAGTTGTCATTTTCGAACTTTCAAGGTGGTTTGGAAATTTTGAAACTGCTATTAAGTTTTGTTACGCTTTCAAATTCGAGCTATATTCGTATAATGTTGTTGCACTACGTACGTTGCGCGGACTTAAGCAACCAAAGAAGTAAAACATACGAATTACATTACAAATCGAGTTTCGGGGAAAGTATCCTCAAGTTTGACTTTGTTTGACTTGGCCAAGCTTTTCCCCGACGACATGTCGTCGGGGAAAAGTCCTCACAGTTTGACTTATCTTGACCCTAATATTAATATAAATATTAATTAATTAATTAGTTTAAAATGCATTGACTTGTCAAAAGTGATCCCGACGACTTGTCGTTGGGGAAAAGTGGACCAAAATTTGTTATTGTTTTGACTGAAAATCTCGTGAGCCCCATGTTGACGTCAGGGAAACTCGTCATCGTTGACCTTCCCGACGCAGCTTCCCAGGCGTTCGTTACCCGACGCATTGGCGTCGGGGAAAAGTATCCCCGACGATATTTCACCGGCAAAAAGCCCAAAATGTCATCGGGAAATGCAACGAAAGCTGTAGTGTTGGCTAACCGAGCTTTTAGTTTGTTCAACCGGTGAGGTTAACCCGAGTTTTAAAACATTAGGAAAGAGCATAGAAACCAGAAAGTGGATGAAAAGGGATGGTCCTACTTAGCATGTGAAGAGCAATTGAGGAATATGGAGGAAGTGTGGACATGTAGGTCCAACACACCATCAAACCTGCTAATCATGCGTGAACCACCTTTTCCTTTTCTTAGTTTTATTATTTTCTCCCAAACATCACACATGCATGTACCAAACAAACAAGCTTGCCTGCCTTAGCCTGATCTTAACCTTTTTATACCACCCTTTTAAGTTATATAGTTTTTTTTCTGAGTCATGTCTGCATGAAGATTTTCGCGTGAGGACGCTAGCTCTGGCATGGTTATCCATGAAGATTTTCGCGTGAGGACGCTAGCATTTATCATGTTTTACATATGTACATACATATAAACATAAACACAGACCATACTTGCTTTACTGTCGTTGTTTCATATTTTATGAGACACCTATCATTCGGCCGTTAAGATACCGGGTTATAAATTAAAAATGTATACATATTTATATAAAAAAAAAAAGTTCCATTCTACCACCACTTTATGAAAGTTTTTGCCTATAAAAAGAGAGGGAATTGAAAGACATTATGCAAAAAGGCAGAAAGAATTGAAGGCATGGAAAAGAGCAAATCATTTCCAGAGTACTCATCTTCATACACGAATGGTTTCGGATATAATAATAAAGATGATCAACCAGCTGCAAGATCATATGCATTCAATGGCCCGACGATTGCTAGTGACGATGGAGACATGAAGAGAAAGAAGAGAATCGCAGAGTATAACATGTTCACCACTGGAACTAAGCTCAAATCTGCAGTCAGAGATAGCTTCAAATGGATCAAGAACAAGTTTACTGATGTTCGCTATGGTATTTAATTTGATCAACCTTAATTACCATCAGTTTGTAAATCTTGTTTGTCTTTTAACTTCATGATGCATGTCTCACATTCCATGTAATTGTTGCTTGATCTATCATACGTTAAGTAACCACGTTTTACTAATCGTATTGGTTTTTATATGTGTTGAACATGGGAAACAAAGGCTGGTTTATGTTCTTAGGTATGTTTACATATGTAACAATCTAAACTAATGACATGAATACAAGGTCAAGAATTTAAAAAGTAGAAAGTAAATGACAAACCTTTTTGTTTATTAGGATTGTGTTATCAACAACATTAACAAAATCATGGAATCAGTACATGGTCTTGAAGGGTTTATAGACTTGAAGATCTTTAATCACACCGGCAATAGAACCTGCAGCAGCACAAACCGATATAACGAGACAAGCTCCACTCAGTATTTGTAGATTGATCCATTTACTACTCCATTTCGGTATTTTATTTTGAGCAATGTACATTTCAACTGGAAAGTAAACCGTTAGTGGCCAGAACCCAATCGCTCCAAGGATCCCGACAACATCTTCAAAAAATGGCATCAACATAGCAATTATAGTAGTCATGCACACGAACATGGTTCTCCATATCATTCTAAACAGATTAAGTTTATAAGGCTTGTAACCGGGAATTGGAACACATATCTCTTTTGTAATAAATTTGCTTTCGGGGAAGTATTCTGAAGTGGTTTTTTCAACAAAGCCGAATATTGGTTGTGCAAATACTTGGTATGCACCAACAAGGTGGATTATGATAGCTGCATTTGCTATATCAACGAGCCAATACGGGTCATAGAATCCAAACCCGGTTAGAAGGTTGCCAGGAGCATGGTCTCCAAAAGCTGCGTAACCAAAGCATCCACAAAGCATATAGAAGATTGTGGTTGTTATTACGCTTATTAAAGTTGCCTTCTTCATTGTTTTCTGCTCCGTTGGTGGGGCTTTGATTGTGTCCTATTTGATACAGCACACTTATAAGTTTTCATTCCTAAAATTCTTGCGAGTCCTATCTCAAATGTAGCAAAATGTTTATATTTGATGACTTAATATTACCTGAATTTCAATGAGGACAGTGGAGTAAGAGTAGGCAAACGCAATGGCGCCAAATGCTTGGAAGCTCCTCCATACTTTTTGTGTTTGAGTCACTTCTCCAACACTTATACCGCTTAGGCTTCCCTTGATTTTTCCATTTTCTAGCGATCAAACATTAAAACACAATATATAGTTAAAATTATTATAAGATGTCACGCAGGTGGTAAGACAAAAACGTAAGAAACATACGAGCAAATTTGGCGATCCCAAGGCCAAGACCAATAGCCGAGTAAGTGAAAGACATGACAGCTGCAACCATCGACAGCCATGAGATCTCATGAAAATTAGGAAGTTGAGATAAAAGGATCTCAACAGCACCAAACAGTACCATATATGGAGTCCCGGATACTCCACATGGGTGATCATGACCTTTCTCGTGAAAGCAACTTGCTCTTTTTATAGCCCTTTTTTCATAAACAACAAATTAATTATTAATGACTACTCTATTAGAAGGAGATTAATGAAGGAATGTTTATGATATGTGTATCCACTCACATCATGCTGATAGAAGCAGCAATGGTGTACCCAATTGTAGTTCCGGTTAGATTGAAGTATTGAATGGATCCACAAATTTTGAACTTAAATCCACCTGAAAAATGTGAACAGAACAAATTGCACATGTGAACGCAAACTCACGAATACATAACACACGTTTCGGAAAGGATATATATCTTTATTTGTAACAGGTTCGGAGACTTTGAAAGACTTGTTTTGCAAAGAAACTGCAAAGTATACTGGATTTATATAGAGAATTTGCCCTTTAACTCTAAAGAAATAAATAAATTGCGTACCAAGATTGGACTTGACAGCTTCCATGTACGTGTAGTTTCGTTTGCCAGTCACTGGATCCCCAGTTCGGTAACATGAGGCTAGAAGACAAGAACAGTAGTAAGTTACAAAAGAAAAAAGAAACAGAACGGTAGGTCCTGCGATCCAACCAAGCTGAGCAGTCGCCCATGCCAGTGCAAGCACACCCGAACCTATGACCGCCGTGATAATATGGGCACTAGCAGTATAAAGAGTCCCTGTTGTTTCCAAATGAAAGAAAACGGGTCATTTCAGTGTCTGAACCATAATGTGTATGTCAGTATTCGCTGTCAAAATATATCAGATAAATATAGTTAACCTGTTCTTTTGGGACGCCCGTCGTCATCAAAGAACTTGGAGGGGGCATGGGATGAGAAGTCGCCAGAGACTTCAAAGCCTTGTTGGTAGTTTGCTGCATTCTTTTCATCTATTTTCATTTTGTTATATGAATATATCAAGATATCACACGCTTAAAAAGACTTGCAGATCGACGTGTGTGTTTATGAATCTTTTTCAAGATTGTAGTGATATATATATGTAGTCAACGGTGTGTTGGGCGTGAGACACAATGGCAAAGCTACATTCCAAATGGAGCATAAATTACCAAAATACTTGAATTTGAAGTTTAGTGATCATCAACAAATTTCAGCTTTAATATATCACATTCTGAACCGTATATATGTTTGTCTGAAATGTACAACTTAAGTCCAAAATGATGAGTCCACAAATATTATAGAATTCATAACACTCCAAATTAGAATAAGATTCACATGATACAAAAAGATCAGAAACAAATACTGTCGATTGAATAGAGTTTTGTTGAACAGTTTGGCATATAATGAAAGGAGGATTCATAGGCCAGTCAGAATCAAATGTGCAATTGCCAAACAACGTTTAAGCATTTGCTTATTTAATTATATGGAATTAACTGAAAAAGTAGTAGAGATAACTTGAAATGCACAAAGATGCTGACAGTCCAATGCCCAGGACGATTAGAAGAAGCTCGATAATGTACCAAAATTTGTTCTAAGCAGTCAATGACAGATCAAGTAAATGAAGGTTCCATTATAATGACAGATCATTACCAGCTAATGAAATGGTTTGAGCTTGAACAAGTGATATGTGTTCTTCAAAACTAGGATAAGAACTCCGAACATCGAATCTAAATCTATAGATGGTCGATGAAATCAGGATTGCAGGTAGGATTTCGAATGACCAAAGTGTCAACTTTTCTTTTATAAGAACAAGCATTTTAGTTTAAGACTCTCAAAGAGACCCAAACATACAATACAAAAATCACCAAAACCGTCAACTGTTATAGGTATCGGAGCAATATGGATTTAGCATTTCATTTAACCAACACGCATATACTTAGCCAACGATTATATCAAACCTTGATGAATGTCACCCACGACTACACACTCATATGTGCTTCCTTAAAACATATGAAGAATTATATCGAAAAATCAATGTTCCACTGAAGCATATATCTCTTTGGTAAATTATACAGAAACAATAATGTAAAGAAGTTAAATAATACATAGATTATAAGAAAGGTATAAACACGTATGTAAATCATTCCAAATCAAGAATGCCCGATATTGGAGAGTTGACCTATTAGATACTTGACTTGATCAACGTTAGTCTGATCAGTGCGTTACTCTGTTAACATCCCACTGCAAACCGAACATCGCCACATCTAAATATACATCATCAAATGTATCATAATTATAAACAAAGGATTATTTATCTATGATGAATGTTAGTCTCAATGAAGATTAATGTAAGGTTAACACGTAAAGGCAACCATTGGGAATTGCACGTGTATTACTCTCCCACGGCAAACGTCTAGTTGGCCGGTTAAGGAGGGCTATGGAGAAATAGGTCTTAAGTTGGGAAACGGTGAGTCAACACCCAAAAAAAGGTGCACGGGTGAGGGTTTCCTGCCGATTTAAACCTTTGCACGGGTGAGGTCAAGGGCGATCCTCACTCCCTGCAAGGCCAGAGGTGAGGTCCTCTGGAAGCGGTCTCTCTACCTTCGGGTAGGGGTTAGGCTGTCTACATCTCACCTCCTCCATTACCCGTGGAAGACGGGACTGTGATACGTTGATAGTAATGCAAAGTTCTATATATGGAATACGTAATTAGAATAAGAAAATGAATAGTCAAATGAATTAACCTCGCCATTGGAGATTTCATTTTTGGCAATAACAACAAAGAATGGGCTTTGATAGCAGCCTCCTCATGCTTTTTCTTTTTGAAATCACTTGCAGCTCTTTTGCTCTTTGTCTTGGTAATCCATGGTCATCCTCATGCAGCCGAAGCCGTTGTTTTCTGCAACAACGGCTATCGAAGGAGGCGGTGGAGGGAGAAGATGGTGAGTTGGAGAGGGAGCTGAGGGTGGTGTAAGCCTAGCCAGTGTGGTAGTGAGCAATGTAGGTCTTCTCAAAGAACATCAGAAGAAGCCACACCAGATGAGACAACTTATGCTAGTATGTAAAAATATCCTAGCAGGCGTTACTACATAACTCTAGAGAACCTTTATTAGCATTTGATGAGTGCTCTGATGCATTGGATTGAAGCCGAATGACATGCTGTGTTAATAGGGTTTCATGAAAAAACAAAACTACAAGATAGTTATTTCGTTGTATTGTATCATGTATGTATGACTTGTTGTGTTCTCAGGATCACCAGTATTGTTTGTTTCTGGATAGGTATTCCAACCAAAAGTGACAATATCTTTTTTCATGAGGACTATTATCTTATCTTATTTTATTACTTGTAAAAACAATACATTCTCAAGCTAAAAAATAAAATAAAAATAACAGTATTTGGACGGCTTTTCCTGTTTCAAAATAAAGTGTTACATCTTTTTTTCGAGTTGTTTTAAGATTAATTGTTTACTAAGTATTATAAATAAGATAAGAAAACTTGATCGAGTTAACCATATTACCGTTTGAAATTCTTATTACAATTTTTAATAAAAGATCAACAATACTCAATCCCAATCATGTATGAACTCTTATTATAAAAGTTTTTCACCTAATGCTACAATTTGTAAAATGCTCATCATATTGTCCCAAAATATGATGACTGTAGATCAATATAGTTGACAATTATCTACTGGAATAAGTGGACTGTTTTTATTCGTATTTACTTTATTTGGCTTCCTGTGTCTGTGTGTTAATATTCTTTTATCAGGAAAAATCTCTTAAGAACCCTTGGACTT
Organism: Tanacetum coccineum; assembly: GCA_026074375.1. Classification (NCBI taxonomy): domain Eukaryota; kingdom Viridiplantae; phylum Streptophyta; class Magnoliopsida; order Asterales; family Asteraceae; genus Tanacetum; species Tanacetum coccineum. The sequence goes on from BQNB010034847.1 coordinate 20,819, forward strand.
GTTCAATTAGGCAAAGATAACCTTAAGCTTTTCAGCAAGTAGTCAATTTTGATAACATATACATTAGCAACCAGAGTGAGCAAAACTGCTCTAGGAGGAGGGGCCAATGAAGCCGTAAGCGAAACAACGATCCAAACTTTAAGGAACATAATAACGCTATTGACTTGTCACAACAATTTTTGCAGCGACATTAAACTCAAACTTCCCAAATTTCCGGTAAACATATATGTAATTCATTAGCACTTACACAAAAGGACAATTATGGTTTTTCTTTACACAATAATGAAAATGAATAATGGAAAATCAAAAACAGCGGTAATTATTGTGAAACAGACGAAAAATGCAATTTGCATGTACGAAAAAGGATCAAAACATAGAACACTATAATAGACAAAACTGAAATCCAGAAGTAATGGATTATAGACATACGATGGTAACGCAACAGAGTTGGTGATTCTGGTGGCAATAATTTCAGGTAAGAAAAAGGGCGACCACGAAGAAGTCTTCATAATATCACAGGAACACAAACTAAATTATGTTGCATGAGCATATACTTCCTTTCCCGTACTCAAATTCATCATCCGAGCAATTGTGTTCGCTGCATTACGAGTGGAAACCATGAGAATGACAAGAACATAAAGGGAAATGATACTGTATAAAGATTAGCACGTAACATATGTTATTAAGCATTTCTATAGTAGGAACAGCAGATATATTTATTAACGGGTGAGACTCCGGATACTTAGATATAAACTTTATTATCACTTTCTCAAAGTTTTTGATATACTTTGCAACCAAATCGCTATATTTTAAAAAGTTGTGATGATGTTTAGCTTAATGTTCTCTTTTGAAACTAAAAATAAACACATTTTACCTGGGACTGCTTATTTAAGGGTTTATTTGCTTGAAGCATTTAGTAAAAACAGAAAAGCAATCCTAAACACTCCATAGAAAGCCGTTTTATCTGCTTAATTTAAAAGGAATTATCACTTAGGTTGATGTAAGCAGATAAGCAGTTTAAATAAGCATTCCCAAACATCCCCGTAAAGTTGCATACATTTAAGGCATTTTCCAAAAATGAAGTATCCGTACCTAGGTTCAAATTCACGAATTTCATATAGGTCTCCCCCCAAAACATCCATCCATTGCACTTTCCTTGCATCACCAAATTCATCGTTGCATTTGCCATCATTCACAGAAACAGAATTATCAACACTCGTTGCAGGTCTTTTTAGGCTGCTTACTAAAGAATCTACATTTTTGGATTCATCAACACTATCAACTACATTAACATCATCAACGTCAACGTCCTTATTGGCTTTTTCCGAATCAGGAGAGCGTTTAACATCATCATCGTGAGGTTGCTGCTGCTGGTGCTCGGTAGGGCCTACTTTTAAATGAGAAGAGGTGTCGAGTCCTGCGGCAGCGCGACCAAAGCAAATAAAGGAAGCGCAGCCGCGGACAAAAAGTTTCTTTCTAGAAGCCAGCTGGAGGTCAGGGTCATGGATTTCTTGTTATCGACTACTACTACCAACATCAGTTGTACTCATCTGAACACAATCACTATATATCAAAACAAAGTACATGCATTTAGTCTAACTTTATCAAAAATCAAATTCCAAGATCCCTATTATATCCTCAAAAGAATGAATCTTTTTCAAATCATATTATATTGGGTACTCAAAAGAATGAATCTTTTTCAAGAAAAAGGTCAACAAAAGTCAAAAGGATATTCTTGTGATTTAAGCAACCAATCTCAAAAAGGGATTAGTGGGTATTTGATAAAAGATCAAATCCAATGATAAAGTTACAATCTTTAATACTGAATCATATTCAAAAATGAAAGTGAATGGGATAATGATCCTTGAAGTTAACACATACTACCCATTTCATTTTACAGTTAAAAAAGTGAAGGCAAGATCCTAAGTAAATAGTAATGATAAAGTTACCATCTCATTTGAATTAAACTAACATATAGTTTAAATAAAAGTCAAGCAACAAAGTACATGCATTTAGTCTAACTTTATAAAAAATCAAATTCCAAGATCCCTATTATATCCTCAAAAGAATGAATCTTTTTCAAATCATCAAGAAAAAAGTCAAGAAAAGTCCAAAATGAGTCTTATCCAAATCAACAAGAAAAAAGTCAACAAAAGTCAAAGTAAAGAATGTTCTTATGATTTAAGCAACCAAGATCAAAAACAGATTAATGGGTATTGTTAAAATGAAGAAAAAGATCAAATCCAATGATAAAGTTACAATCTTTAATACTGAATCATATTCAAAAATGATGCTTTAAGTTAACAAATACTACCATTTCATAAAAGTGAAGGCAAGATCCTAAGTAAGTAAATAAAAACTGGAGAAAATGAAAAAGATGAAGAAGAAAAGACTCACGGATGGATCAAAGAGAAGTAAATTTGTATTTGATTCACCGGAGAATCTTTATAACTATGTGTGTTTTTGTATCAGATATATACAGTACGGTTAAAGTGGTCGGTTTATAAAATTTTACACCAATTTTATATACCATAATTATTTGAATTTTGGCTAATAGTGTATACAAAGCATAAGGCTTACATTTCACTTTTAACATTGTTGCACGGTTTACAAGACTGATTAATCGTTATTTAGACGCTATTGAGCTTAACTTTTTTTATTTGTGTAAATCGGTCAATCATAACGGTGGTCAAACTTGCCAGAAATACTCAGAACTCGTCGTAAACAAGTTTTAATCATTTATATTCGTTGTTTATATTTATTACAAGATGTTTTTTTAAGAAAAGTCTTGCCGGAAATACAAAAAACTCGACGTAAATATCAAAAACTTGCCAGAAATACCCAAAACTTGTCAAATTTGTCAATCTGATTAATCACCAATTAATCTCGCCTAGACCGATCACAAGTTGGAAGGAGGTCGACTCTCGCCTAGACCGACCACAAGTTGGAAGGAGGTCGTCAAAAACTTGCTGTAAATACCCAAAACTTGCCGGAAATACTAAAAACTTGCCAGATTTTCCAATCCGATTAATCGCCAGTTAATCTCGCCTAGACCGATTACGAGTTGGAAGGAGGTCGACTCTCGCCTAGACCGACCACAAGTTGGAAGGAGGTCGACTCTCACCTAGACCGATTACAAGTCGGAAGGAGGTCGACTCTCGCCTAGACCGATCACAAGTTGGAAGGAGGCTGACTGCCCAATTATCGATTTATGATTTATGCGCCCTTGCTTTTAACAGTCGCACATCAAAATATTCTCTCTCTCGTAACTCTCTCATAAATCAAGCCAAAAGGACACACCGCTATTTTATTTTCTTTTTTTCCCATTTTTTCAAACAAAGTGAATCTCATCCCCAAAACTTAAAAAACTTAAGAAAAAAAACTAAAAAACAATACGAAACTTAAAAAAAATACAAAACTAATTTTCTTGCCGGTATTTCTTCACTGTTTCATCTTATTTCATGTTAACGAGGGCGACTTGTTCTTTCGGCACACCGTCGGTTTTAAGCGTGAAAAAGTCTAATTCTTTAGACTGCATTATTGTCTGATCTTTTTATTTCTTCACCTCGTAAAACATCCGATAAAGCATCATATATTCTTGCATAACAAGACATTGATAATTTCAGGATTTTATCATGTTCATACCATTGCTATGTTATGCACATAGTTTTATCTATAAACCACCGTCTCCTTTTAACTTTCTCGAGTCCATGAACAAGATCCATTTATCACTTTATTATATTTTTTACTTTAAAAATGAATGTAATTAACAAGCAAATGAACCCGCGCGTTGCGGCGCGGCTAATTTTTTCCCGAATAATTTTTTTTACGTTTCGGGGGGTTTGTTTTTTGGGCGATGCGTTATGCGTGGCTAATTTTTAATATTTTCTTTTTTTGTATGATTCGGGGAAAAAAAATTGCGTTGGGACGGGCTAATATTTTCCCGAATATTTTCTTTTTTTGAGACGGTTTTGTAAATTTTTTTACGGGAATTTTTGTGTAAGAAAATCGTAAATAGTTAAAAGGTGAGGGACCGTTTTGTATTTTTTTTTACTTTGGGCCAGATTTCAAGCTAATTTTGGGCTAGTTTTTTTTTTTACTTTGGGCCAGATTTTGGGCCACATTTTATATGAATTTTAGGCTAGTTTGTCGACAAATGTGTATATTAGTAATAATTTTTTTTATATGGCTTATGTGTTGGGCCTCATGTTTAAAGTGTTCTTTTTTTTTTCTATATGGGTTTTTTTTAATATAATGGGTTGTACGTTTGTGACCATATCGATTATTTTAAAGTTATTAGGTGTCGAAGATGTTTCCGCGGGTATTTTTTTTTATCTGAATAAATCGAAACTTTTGTAATATTTTTTTTTCCCTCCTACTTTGTGCATACAAATTTTTTTAAAAAAAACAAAAACAAAATAATTTTAAAAAAAAAAACTAAAATCGGGCTGGCTCAAAATGAAAGCCCGTTACTGTAGCAAGTGACCCACTGTCAAAACGACAGTGGATTTGACGCCTAATGTGTATATTTATAATGTTTGTGTATAAACATCTCGATTTATAAACTATAGGTTTTATGTGAACTAATTGCATATCATCACAAACATTGCTTATGAACACCTATACAAGACAAATGAAATAGACAATTGTGTACTAACTAGTGGTTCTAGTTCATATCAATCAACCACTAATTTTTAAAATTAAATTTAATATTAACCAACTATACTTACTTTGTAAGTACTTAGTCATATATGATAAACTAAACATGCATGGAAATTTTAATAATCACATGCATACCCATTTTAAATCGTTCTACTAGAAACCTATCATCATATGTCAACAAAAAGTAGACTCACAAGTTGCAAGACATACATGCTCTATCTTCACCTAAACTACAAGTTAGTCGTAGCGGCGTCAAGTTGTCGTTGTCAATCAACTTGCGCCGCATCAAACCAATTTGAACCACCGTAGTAGTATTAGCGTAAAAGGTCAGTAAGCTGGGGGAGCACACCTTTCATGATCCTATGTTCATTTAGTCAATTGTCTTTGATGCTTTTAAAGCTTTGAGATGCTCAAAATCACACTTTAAAGATCTTACCTCTTGACTTACTTGAAGACTGTATTGCAGCTTTTTTATTCATCAATTTACTACTGTAATAATAATTGACCTTGAACTCAATCTTAGGTTGTGAATGAACAACTAAAACTTAAGGTAAAAGATTCGCGTACCTTAAACATATGCCTGCCCGTCACGATCTTTAATTCGTGTACCTGAAATTTAATGATCTAGCAAGAGAGAAAGACACATAGTAGACGAAACAGTCTGGAAATCAAATAATTCATGGTTCGATACAAGTAAACCCACTTTACATAAACATGAAATGATCCACACAAGTAGTAGCATGATTATATGATAATAATATAAAAGGGACTACGTCTACTTCTTTGATGCGATTCAAGACCAACCTTCACTACTAGTTCGATTTCTGCAACAAGCCCTTCATTTTTTGTGCTATCTTCATCATGACTGATATTAGCATAAGCACGTGAGAGCAAAGACACGACATTTCTAGACAGTTTCGACAAATGCATGAAGTTGTCAGTGAGTAGACGAATCATGATCTGCGTCCATTGAAGAATCAAAGGAATCTCGATTCTGATGTTCATTGTTCTTCACTCCATATCCTGCTTCCTGAGATATATGATAGTTTTGAAGGCTGCGACGAACTGGGCTTGACAGAGCGTTTGAAAAGATGTAGTTCCTTGGTTGCTGATCACCCTGCTCAGAACGAAACCCTTGCACACCAGTAGGAATACCAGACGGCCCAGAATTTGTAAACGGGCTTATGGCTTGGGTATGCTGCTGCTGCTGTGGAGCTCTTGGCCCCATCGATGGCTCTTCCACATACGATTCCAGCTCAGCCTGCAAAGTAACATACTTAGTGACTTCACGAATAGATGAGAAAAACAATGCACGAATGTCAGTCACCAGATATCCAATGAACTAATAAATCAGCCATTAACTCTACTTTACACTATGGACACGCGCAACAACTAGAAATGTTCGACACTGACACGGCAGACACGCTATACACAAAGTGTTTAGTTTTAAAATTTTGGTTTACAATTAGACGAATGAAAATCAACAAACATCCATAGAAAAGGTTTGATAATTAGCACTCACAAAAAATCGCATGCTGATGTATCCAATAAATCAAAATCTTAATATTACTTATTAGAATGCACTAAAATATATGACTAGACCATGAGAACACCTTTCTAACTTGAATTGCGTGATCTAATATTGTCACATCTGGTCGATATTCTGGACCAAGTACCAGTAAGGCAGTAGTGGATTCAGGCAGATATTCGCGGAAGTAACAGATACTAGGTTTAAAAAGATGCTGAAGATAACTGTAAATTTAGGTATTTGGTACCACCATGCACAACATATATAGAAAAGCAATTAATGTACAACTAGATCTTAAATAAGTAGGTACCTGAATATAGGCGAGTATGTCAGCGGAGGTCACCCTCAATCCTTCGGCTTGTTGCTTGGAAATCCACTGATAGAGCTTTTCCTGCAGAAACATATTGGAAATCCACTAATACAAGTGGTAGAGCGGTAATCTCAACCAAAATTGAACAATACATGTCATCAGTCATGGGTTTCCTAAGGGGCACAATACTTTCATGGTTAGCACAATCTGTCAGCTTTTCGACAGGCTTTTTAAGACTTTTCTAAAGATTAATTTTCTAAAACTTTTTAAAGCTTAATTTTCTAAGGTGTTTGACTAGCCAATTGCCTTAATCAGGATAGCAGACCATTTGCCTGAACCAAGGTTCCAGCTTAAAAAGAATTTTAAAACAGTGTTCATAGCAAACTGCCAATGGAGTAAACATGTAGCTGCCATCCTGCAAACTCATATTGCGACATTGATAAACTGATGCGGCTAGTGTAGAGCTAAGGTTCCTACCACGACAAACGAATACTACAGAAACATATGAAGTACTACAAAACCACATTCCCATAGACCGTAGAAAGTTTGTTCTTCTAAAAGACCCCCTATAACAATCCATGTGGTCATATGTACTTCCAAATCAATAAACACCATATGCAATTTCTTGTTATCCTCCCCACATCTCTCAATGATCTAAATATTACATAAAAAGGTCTTTGTTACTGTTCAGCATCACATAGAACCTATTCATATCCTCATGCCTTAGTCTCAAACTACATAAGGTCAATTACCCACACTTTGTTTATAACAGTAGTAGATACGTCATGTGCATCCTCCTTTCATCCGATATTATGCATTAAGAATGACAACAGATTATTTTAGTGGGTCCTGCTTCAAGTCTTTTCCAATACCTATATCGTATCATTCATTCCTAAACCTCGTAAGTAATGATGTTCCCCAAACACTTATCCCATTGAACTTCTCCATACTTAACAATATAGCCTCTCACTTATTCCATAATCTTATGAATTTCCGCTAAAAGCTTAAAGCTCTCATCTTTAACAATATTTATGAAACTTATGTTTGTTGTCATGAAAGTGTGCGTACACCTAGGCCTAAGGTTAGTTGTGACACAAGTTTGGCACATTGCCTTGGTTTAGCACGTCTACTTGGATGAAGCATTGGGCTAAGTAAATGTTGTTTAAAATAATATACTTTAAAAACAAACAAAAAATAGACTGCCTGATCGGCTCATATACGCCTCTATGTCTTGTGTGTTTTTCATCTCTCCATATGTATTCCCTTTTGATGACTGATGAGTTGTTAAATGGTTGAAACTAGTTGGATGTTTATATCTTGTCAATGCTAGCTAATAATTAACATAGTATGTCGAACAGTTGTGAAGACAAAAACTTCAGTTGGGGAGATGTGGGTGTGTAGTATTTTTGTTATTTAATTTGTGGCCGTGTCTTGTTGTTGAAGAGTGGCCTTCCATGTAATGTGGCTTGCCTCTCCCACCCTGACTTAAGGAAAGGTTTTAGTATCCTGAATTGCTTTGTTTGGCAACCAAGTTAAGAACTTGTGAAGCGGTTGATTAATGTTAATGGGTATTCGTGATTCAGCATTTCCGGTGTTGATATACATTAATGCCTACTGATGTCAACAAGTCATTAATTAATAAATCAAATACGTTTTTTACGTCCACTTGTGTGCCTGAGCCTCATACTTAAACCTTCCGACACCTCTCACCTTAAATAACACGACTTAGTAATAGGGTTAATTGTCTGAAAATGTACTATACTCTACACTTATTTTCATTGTGTGTACTGTGTAGAGTACTTTTTTTTTCAATTGCGACACCCACCTTTTGAATTCGTGCTATTATGTGTATATTGTGACTATTCCGCCATGTAAAGACCATTTTACCCTTCGAAATTTGAAAAAAGGGTAAAATGGTCACAAAATACACACAATGATAGAAATTTGAAAGGTTGGTGTCACAATTGAAAAAACAAGTACTCTACACACAATGAAAAAAAGTGTCGAGTATAGTACATTTTCAGACAATTAACCCTTAATAATAAGAGATATATATACACCGGAGCTAATATGTTGTTAACTCTAGCTAATGATTAACATAGTATGTAAATCAACTTGCAAGGACTAAAACCCTATCTCGATTGTATAGAATATGAATAATGATCCTCCTCCAAATACAAAGAAATACCCTAATACTAATTAGGGTTGAGCATCAGGTCAAAACCGAACCGAACCGAAAACCGACTTTGAGGAAGAACCAAAAACCGAACCGAAGTGAACCAAGCAAAACAGGAACCGAACCGAACCGAGTAGATAGTTTAGGCGTATTTTTCTTGGTTTTAACCCGAACCGAACCTAGCAAAACCGAAAACCATAAATATACAAAACCGGAAACCGAACCAAAAATGGTCGGTTCAGTTCGGTTTTCGGTTGGTTTTGCTCAGCCCCACTAGTAATGAATAATTATTACTCCCTCCGTCTCATTTTTATTGTCCACGTTTCCTTTTTGATGTCCCAATTTAATTGTCCACTACTAAAAATACATAATGAAGTTTTATCAAGTTTACTATATTAATTACAAACATTAAACAAGACTTTAATTAATACTTTAATTAATACTGTCATTATGCCAAAAAGTAAGAAAGAGAAAGCAGTAATAAATGCACTATTAACAAGTGTATTATGACATAAAAAACAAATAACACAAGTTAAAAATAAAAACATGAATGTATATGTCAGAAATGAAATATTTATAATGAATTTAAGAATAAGAAAGGTAAGTATACCAGAGCATGACGTTCACCAGAAAGAAAGGAAAGCTTCTGATGACTAAGGGCTTGAGAATACAGCTGCGACAACGAATTCGCAGCGCTCGAAAACGTCGAATACATCGTCCGATCCACTTCGTCTAAGCTACTCGCTATCGATTTCCTCTTCTTCGCCATCTAATTATATAGTTTCAAAAACCCTAACTAAACTATTATCAACAACCAATCAATCAATCCTAAATCCTAATGATAAATTAAAAATTACTGTATATAAATTATATCATCAATGAAGGAAGGAATGAATCGGTGGTGTAGGTTGTTTGGTTGGGTTAACCTATGATGATTATACCAACACTTATTTATATTTGTGAGAAAGTAAAGGGCTGAATGTGACTTCCTACAATTCCTTAAGGACTTGGATTTTATTTTTGCCGGTGGAACTCATTTGTTTTTTTCCGTGTTTCAAGTATCAGGTTTATTATATTACTCTTGTTTGAAATTATTATTACAATTTTTAAAAAATATTTTAATTAATTAACTAAAGGTAAAACTGTCATTTTTTTAAAAAGTAAGAAAGCAAAAGCAATAATAAATGCAATTTTATTAATCTGTGTGTTTTTTGTCAGAGGACAATAATTTTGGGACGAAGAAAGTACTATTTAAACGAAAGGTGGCGCCCTATTTAACAATGGGTCAACCCGGTTCAACAATAATAAATACACTTTTATTAATCTGTGTGTTTTTTGTCGGAAGACAATAATTTTGGGACGAAGAAAGTACTATTTAAACAAAAGGTGGCGCCCTATTTAACAATGGGTCAACCCGGTTGAGACTCGCTCTGAACCGGTCCGAAGAGTTGCCCGTTCCTTCTTTGAAAAAATCTGACCCGTTCAGTCTCTCTCATCCCAATGTTAACAAACTTTTAATCACGTCGGGGGTACGCGTGCATCACAAAGAATATATCACCACATCATCACAACCATACCGAGATCTAATTTTTTTTTACAAATGGGATCTCTCTCTCTCTCTCCCTCTTTCTCTCTCTCCGTTTCACACAACTTTCGTTGCCGCTATCCATGTCGTGTGACGATGATGGGTGTGTGACGATGGGGATAGGCTTACGAGCTGCAAAAGGGTGTTTGATATTGACTATATATAATTTTATTAAACCCCGGTACATCTAACGACAAGCCAAAGTTACGATGGGCGTGTGACGATGGTGATTGCCACTTAGATAGAACTTTATTTGGTTCAGAAGGTGCTTATAGTTGGTGTTGTTGGGTATTTGGTAATCGTTGTTTTTGCTGGGGGGTTTTGGCGTAACTAAGCTTTAGCTAAACAATGTACTCTTTATAAAAATTGTGTTGTTTGGTGTTTGGTGATCGTTACCTTTGCTGGCTCTTTTAACTTATGAGCTTATTATATATTAAAAGTGGGAATTGATACCATAAATTGACAAGCAGGCTTAAAAAAATAGGCTCATGGTATATAAGCCGCGTCGAATAAACTCATAAGCTGCTAAATGAGCAGATTGTAAAGTAAAAGGGTGTCTATTTCTGCTTATATAGACGGCTTACGGCTTATTAGTTTAAAATTAAGCTATAAAAGTAAGCTTATGAAACATAAGTCCAAAATCAAGTAAGCCATAAGCAGGCTACATAGGCCGAAACAAGCACCCCTTATCTTAATTTATAATGTTGATGTTTATTTGGTGGACATGAGATACATCTCATATGCTAAATGTGGTAAATAACACAGCTTTTTTAGCTCATAGGAATGACAATTGTGTCATTTTGTTTGGGCCCAGATTAACGGTGCGATTTGTCCCTAAAAATTCTATTTATGAGATGAGCTTGATAGTGGTATCAATTGTTAGAGGCTGTGATGACTCTAAGTGGATTCGGTAAAGATGAGATTATTCGCACCTTGGCGTGGCGACCTATTGCGGTTGCAGCCATGGCGAGTGTATCCTCTTTATTCGTTTCTTTAATTTTCTGAGCCAGATATAGAATTACATGGTGATTATTATGTGTTTTATTGGTATTTAGCAGCTGCTTGGTTCGTTTATTTAAACAACAAACAGTCATGGGGAAAATTATGCTTTCACTGGGTATGGTTGTGATGATGTGGTGGTATATGTTTTGTGACACGAACCCCCAACGTAGATAAAGGTTTGTTGATATTGAGAGTCGCGTACGTACTTTGGTTTATGGTCAAAGGTATTGTGGTTTAATAAAATAGATAGAAAATTCTTCACTACGTTCTTCAATGCTACCGATCCTTTCGTTGCCGCTATCCATGCCGTGTGACGATTGTGATGGGTGTGTGACGATTGGCGAGGTAAGCACAATTTGAACCATACCCAGTGAAAGCACAATTTTCCCCTAGGCATCTCAACTTGGTGTCAAGCCTATAAATACCCCTTCTCCTAATGTGGAGGTTACCTTATTCCATTTTGCATAAGAGTTTCCTTCCACCACCTCTCTCTCTCTACTTCTCTTTCTCTCTATAACATTTCTACCATGATCAAGAGTGTATGTTGTGATATGGGACACGTGTTAGGGTTCCTACAGGATGATCATAAAGTTAGCATGTTCATTTTCGAAAAAATCATATGTGAAGAAAATCTATAAAATTCTCGTGAACCTCCGAGAACTAGGGATGTTAGTCAGGTCAAGTTGGTCGGGTCAAGGCTAAAAATTCCATACCCAAACCCGACCCTATTTAAATTCGGGTTACTCAGGTTCGGTCAAATCGGGCCGGGTCTATTTGGGTTCAGGTAACTGAATATGAGTTAAATGTAAAAAATGCCTACTTGTACAGCTGTACTATTTTAAATAGAAAATGTATATTAAAAAATTCTTATTCGGGTCAATCGAGTCGACCCGAACCCGAGTTAGCCAAACATTTTTAACTCGATACCCGACCCTATTTAGTCTCGGGTTACTCGGGTTGACCCGAATAATCCGAATAATTTTTTTCAAATTTAACCTGACCCGAATATGCTTAATCGGATTCGGGTCCAGTGGGATTTTATGACACCCCTACCTTAGGAATGGCAATGGGGCGCGTTTGGAGCAGGGTGACCACCCTCCATCCCCAAACCCGATTAACAAACCACACCCTGATCCCCATTGGGTATCTTATCGGGGCGCTCCATTGAAGCGAGGTGCTCCCTCAAACCTGCTCTAATCCTCGTTGGGGATCTTATTGAGGCACCTTTTCGGGCGCAATGCTCCACCAAATACACGTTGTTCTCCGTTTATTATTATTTTTATGTCATATTTTACCAATGTGAAGAATCAAGAACCCATTATTAATATATTAATTACTAACCTTAATAGATTACAACAAATTAAACATAATAATAATAAACCACGCTTAAAAAATCAAAACTTCCTTTAAAAATATGACACAAAATAATTTTTTCTAATCACAATTTGTAATCTTGCAAAGATACATAACTACAAAAAATTGATATATTGTTTATATAACGTAAATACTAAAATAAAAACATATGAATATAATAGATCTATATGTATATATGGGCCTGGTTAGGATGTTGTTCCCCGCTCTCCGCCTCGAACCTGATAAAATTCCCCGTCAATGCTCCAAAACCTGCCCTAAAACCCACCCCAAAACCCGATAAGCATGCCTCGCCCATCCCCAAAACTTCAGGTTTTGAATTTTTCTATTAGGTTTGGTTTTTTTCCAGTCCTACTACTTATCGAGAAAAGAAAAGAACGAGGGGGTCGGCCCACGCTTCGCTGCGGGACGACTCGTGGGCGTCGTTGTTGTTGATGGTGGAATGGGTTATCTAAGATGGGCAATTCATTTAGCGCAGTTTCTATCTGTCAAGTACCCCTTTTGTAATGTATTATACAACTAAAGAAAGGGAAACATTATAACGTTTTCATAAAAAAGGCGCACCATTATAACGATTTTCATCAAATCCAAATACAATTCTATAACTAAAATCCGCACTTGGTCACTTATATGATACAAAAATTGAGTCTGCAGGCAAAAAAAAGATACATCAAATGAATTTTACAAGACTCTCCATTGAAATCTTCATACACTGAAAACTTATCTGCTTTGCCAGCCTCATCAGTCCTGTTTGATGATCCGGAAAACTCGTGTCAGTGATGAGGAGCGGTTTGAGCACTTTCTCGAGCTGATACTACTTTCAGCCGCTGAATCGATCCACATGGTCTTTGATCTTACCACTGGTTGTTTTGATAAGAACCAAACTACATAAACTGTTACTGTTGTCTTAATGTCAGGATCTCTTCTACAGATTACCTGAGAATATTAATAGTCATTCAACCCGCTTTAAGTAAATGTCAATAACGAAAAGAATTGCATTTGGAAACAATACATCATAACCTCAATTATGTCTTCAGGAGCAAAAATATTTGCGAACAAACACTGTCGATTTCTCGATTTTCCTGGCAATACTAATAACGTATTTAGCATTCATTGTTTAATCCTCTTATGGAAGCAGACATTAACAGATGGTTAAAACCACATAAATGTGTGAACGAGTCTATAGAACCCAATTCTATACTTCTCACTCAACAAGAAATTCTAATATCTGAATATACATATTACATAAATCCACTTTATTCAAATTTAAATCCAGTTATAAAATGTATTTTGTCTAACAACGAACAGTATTTCAAAGGTAAGAATATGTTCCATGTTTTCTTTCACGAGTTGGTCCTTCTTGCACAGTTGACCCTATGTATTTCGCGCCTCAGACTCAACAGAAAAGCTGAGACCTGATAGACACAACAGACTATAGAACACGAAGGATCATGAAATGTAAGAAGGACCATGGCGAAAAACTCAATTACTGTACAAGATTGGATTACCCTAAAAGCTCTATAACTTCCTTTCAAGACCACACCATTATTGCGTTGTGGTTCGTGTAAGGAGATGCAGCTGTTCATGAATGTATTCCTACATATTTGAAAAAAAATACACAGATGCATTAATCCTTCACCACACTCTACTGTGCGTAAGGTTTTAACTAAGTCATTTGTTTGCAAATTCAACTTATGTTTTACAAAAATTCTAAATTAACAAGGGCTTCCATCTTTTGCATGTATCAAGTAGTAAACATAGCAAAACCTCTAACACAAGGCATCATCTATAAAAGTATGAACAAACTTTTTATTGCCCAAAGATGGTGTAACATGAAAATCATACAAATCACTATGTATTAATTCAAGTATAACAAATTTTCTTGTTATACTTTGAAATGGTTTCCTAGTGATTTTTGTTAACATACAGGTAGTACATTTTTTTGGATTTTCCCATCAATAGACGAATAAATTCATACTTTAGACATTTCAAGCATTCTTTCAAGTGCACATGTTCCTAATCACAGCATCACATATGCCATAGGAGGAATTACAGACATAGAGAACCATATATACAGAACAGAATCATCAAAAACTTTTATTCAAGTCAATGTAAAGAAATACTATAGCGTTTATAATAACCAATCCTACAAACACACCATACTTTCGATCAGATATACTTATCAGATACATAAACCTCTTATATCCACCATATGTTCAAAACACAGAACCAAGAAACTAATTCACTATAACGAAGTTTTAGGTACATACACACACAATAAAACAACACAGTAACATTTTCTCCAAGAACTCTAAATTTCTAATGCTACGCTTCCTTTGCCATGAACAGGAGCGAAATGTTCATCACCCATGTAAAAGCTAACAGATCGGTCTTCACTGGTCTTCAAATGTCTTAAAACGCCAAACAACGATCTTTTAACAAACAGAGTATGTAGCAACCAGAATCTATCCACCCACAGCAATTGCCATAATCGATTTATTGCAATTTAAATCCAGTTATAAATGTATTTTGTTCTAACAACGAACGTATTTCAAAGGGTAAAATAGTATTACTTGTTTCTTTCACGATTGGTCTTTGCACATTGCTTAGTATTTCGGCCTCAGATCAAAAAAAAGCTGAGACCGATGAGACAACAGACGTATAGAAAGAAGGACATGAAATGGAAGAGGACATGGCGAAAAACTAATCTGCACCAAATTAGATTCCCTTAAAAGCTTTATTTTTCCTTTCAGCCACACCATTTTGTTGTGGTGTGTAAGGAGCTGTAGTTTCATGAATGATTCCTACATATTGAAAAAATACAGGATCATAATCTTCACCACCTCTATTTGTGCGTAAGGTTTTAACTAAGTCATTTTGTTGCAATTCAACTTCTGTTTTAAAAATTCTAAATTTATCAAGGGCTTCATCTTTTGCATGTAGCAAGTAAACATAGCAAAACCTAGAGGCATCATCTATAAAAGTTATGACATACTTTTTATTGCCCAAAGATGGTGTAGCATGAAAATCACACAAATCACTATGTATTAATTCAAGTATAACAGATTTCCTTTTTATACTTTGAAATGGTTTCCTAGTGATTTTTGTTAACATACAGGTAGTACATTTTTCCCGATTTTCATCAATAGCAAGAATTAAATCATCTTTAGACATTTCAAGCATTCTTTTATAGTGCACATGTCCTAATCGCGCATGCCATAGTGAGGAATTAACAACAGTAAAAGAAGACATATATACAGAATCTGAATCATCAGGAACTTTATTCAAGTTCAATGTAAACATACTACTGTTATAATAACCAAATCCTACAAACACACCATACTTCGATAAGATATACTTATCAGATTCATAAACATGCTTATATCCACATTTATTCAACACAGAACCAGAAACTAAGTTCTTACGAAGTTTAGGTACATATAACACATTAAACAAAGTAACAATTTTTCCAGAACTAAATTCTAATGCTACGCTTCCTTTGCCATGAATAGGAGCGAAATGTTTATCACCCATGTAAAGTACAGATCCGTCTTTCACTGGTTCAAATGTCTTAAACCAACAACGATCTTTACAAACATGAGTTGTAGCACCAGAATCTATTCACCACGCAATTGCATCAACCTGCACATAAAATGCCTCGGAAATTAGTAAAACAAAATATTTAACAAAACTGTTCCAAACATGCACTAAATTCTGACCTTGGTCTTGGGATTGGTCCTTAGACCCCTTTCCCGAACCACCAGCATTTGCGTTGTTCTTTTTACCACTAGGGCAATCCTTTTTGAAGTGACCAGTCTTGCCACATTTTCAACATTCCAACTTTGGTTTCTTGTTGGAACTAGAACACTGTTGTTCTCATTGGACTGCTTTTTTACCTTTGTTTTGTTTGTTGTGTTTATTCTTACCCTCTTCTGTCATATTAACAGAGGGTCCACCAACTTCTTTACCCTTGCCCTTGTCACTGTCTTGCGCTTTTAAAGATTCCTCTATGCGCAAGTGACTACCAAGTTGGACCAAAGACAAATCATCTTTACCATGTTTCAAAGTATGTTAAAATCCTTCCAGGAAGGAGGCAACTTATCAATTATACTCGAAACAGAAATGGATTCATCCATTTTCAAGCCATGTTGTGTGTATTGTCCAAGGATCCTAAGGAGTTCATTGTACTGTTCCATGACCGGTCTAGAATCGACCATTTTGTAATTATTAAAATTACTTACAAGGAATTTCTTACTAGAAGAATCCTCTGCCATGTACTTGGATTCAAGTGAATCCCACAACTCCTTAGCCGATTCAACATTCGTATAAACATCAAAAAGAGAATCCGACATACCATTCAAGATGTGACCCCTGCATATGTAGTCATCATTCTCCCACTTTGCCCTTATCCTTATCGCTTCCACTGTTGCATCTTCCACCAATTCCGGCATCGGTGTTGTCAACACATAAACCACCTTCAACGTCGTCAACAAGAAATGCATCTTCTTCTGCCATCGCCTAAAATCATGCCCCTCAAACTTGTCCAATTTCCCAAAGTTCGTAGTCATATCCTTCACCGTATTTCCAGCCATGATCACAACAAATACTTTATACGTTTGTTAGAAACTAGGGTATGTGTGTGATGATCCTGGATAACTCTTTATATCGTGTAATGATTCCACTTTTCGTATAAAGTATTTCGACCCTATCAAGATGCCTGGGTTGCACGAAATCTCTATCGGGATAATATAAAGAGTATACAATTTATGTTCTAGGCACAAGAAGCATAAATCAAGAACAATGAAGGAAATTGTATGGAATTCGTGTGTTTTTCTGTATATTTTCTATATCCTTTTTTAGACAAATGTTCTTGTATTAATGCACAGAAAATGAGACAGTTTTGGGTAGTTAGAGTTGGTTAAAACTGAATTTTACCAACTGTCTGACATAGACTTTACGGCGTAACACAATTTGTTACGGCGTAAAGTCTACACACTTTTACTTGTTACGGCGTAATGTCAACACATATTACAGCGTAAACTATAAGCCTCAAAACTAGAAACATGTTACGGCGTAAACCATTCGTACATGTTACGGCGTAAACATCCAAAGGCTTAAGTCCTTAACCCAACAAAAGTTTACGGCGTAAACATAAAGTTTACGGCGTAACTCTAGATATCATGTCTTGGTTTATTTCATGTTAGCTCAACAAGCGTGTACTCCACACTCTCCCAACATGTTTCAGAGCCGAACACGAAACCTCATTGGTCTCTAGTAAATCCATTACCTAAATGGCCTGATGACATTAAAATCACCAACATGAAAGAAATTCGTGACGAAGATCGAATGTGACACCTGTGTTGTCCTTCCCTCTAATTATATAAACCCTAATTAAATTAAACTATATGATAAATTAAACCTTATGAAGATGAATCTTGTGTAAATTACAATAAATTATATCAAGGAAGGAAGGAATCGGTGGCGTAGGTTGTTGGTTTAACCTATGATGATATCTATACGTCTTCTTTCCCTTTGTTTTTGTTTTGTTTGTGTTACAAAAAATAAAACGACTGGTATTTATGTATATTTATGGAGAAAGTAAAGGGGTGAATATGACTTACTACAATTCTTTAAGGACTTGGATTTTATTTTTATTTTTATTTTGACGGTGGATGTTACTCGCTTGTTTTTTTGTGTTTCATGTGTAAATGTATTTTCTTTTCTAGAGATTACTATACTTTTTTCTTTTTCTTTTCACGGGTGTCATAAAACTTAAGTTGACCCGAACTCAACTTGGACTCGAACCCGATTACGTATATTCAGGTTAAATTACTCGGGTTAAAAGTTTTGTTCATGTCAACCCGAATAACACGAATACTAAATAGAGTCGGGTATCGAGTTAAAAATATTTGGCTAACTCGAGATCGGGTCGAACCGATTAACCCGAATAAAAAAAATTAATGTAAATTTTTTATTTAAAAGAGTACAAGTAGCCATTTTTATAACATTTTACTCGTATTCGGGTTGACCAAACCCGAATAGACCGACCTGACTAGACCCGAATCCGAGTAACCCGAATTCTAATAGGGTTGGTTTCAGGTATAAAACTTTCATCCTTGACCTAAATTTGACTCAACCCGCACTGACCTGAACCCGACCAACCCTGGCTTTTCAATTAATCCAATCCAAATAAATTAATTAACCCTATCAAGATCAATCTTATGTTATTATAAGAGTTAATGACATTTAATAGCAATGAACTTTCTTAAATGTCTCATTAACATATATAAACTTTATAAAATACTACAATACCCATCAAACTTTCAAATTTTAGTTCAATTTCATGCTTACGTGTCGTGACTGGCAACCGGCTACACCGGTTAAATTGATTACGTGAATTTTTTTATTTTATTTTAAGTTAATTACGTGAAGTTAGGTGTTTCAAAATACCCATCAAACTTTGTCAAATGTCTCAAATTACCCATCAAACTTTGTCAAATATTTACTTATCAGACATGAACCCAATCTGACGTGGAGTATAACGGTACAAATTTATGACGTGGCATGTACATTCGTCAGCTGACGTGGATTTTGAAAGTAAAAACGAGTTTTTGTTGATATCAACCCAAAACAAATAAAGTTTGATGGGTATTGTGGTATTTTATAAAGTTCATATATGATCAAGGAATGAAGGAATCGGTGGCGTCGGTTGTTGGGTTAACCTATGATGATAATATCTTTAGTCTTTACGTCTTCTTTCCCTTTGTTTTGTTTTTGTTTGCGTTACAGAGTGTTACATGAAGCATATAAGACACTGGTACTCCAAAATTTATATTTCGTGCAGTGAAAATGAAGGGGTGGAATGTGACTTACTACAATTCATTAAGGACTTAGATTTTAAGTTTTATTTTATTTTGCCGGTGGATTTACTTGTCTTTTCTAAGGATTAACTTTACGCCGAGATAAGACAGATCTAGCCAGGGGTGTTATTAAAACCGACATATCACCCAACTCAATCCAAACCTAGTTAATTTTCATTTCGGTGACCCGAACTCAATCCAAACCTAGTTAATTTTATTCGGGTCGGGTTACTCAATTCAAAAAAATATTCAAGTCAATCTGAGCAATTTGAATACTAAATAGGGTCACGTATCAAGTTAAAAATGTTTGACTAAGACCCGCATAACTATTTTTAATTTTTTTTAAATATAAATTTTCTATTTAAAAGAATTATATACATATACTATATGTGGAATAAAACTATGTCGTTTTGACATAGTTTGCTACAGTGTTGCTACAGTAACAGGCCCATTGGGCTTCTACTTTGAGCCGGCCCATTTGACATTTTTTTTTTGGTTTTTCTTTTTTTTAACTAGGCAACTTTAAAAAAAATTGTTCGCCACAAAATAGGAAACAAAATTACAAAAGTATCAGATAAAAAAATATCCGCGACATGAGACCAAACACATAAGCCCATATAAAAAAAAGAAACTATTGCACAAAAATAAAAAATAAATTTTTTTTTTGCTCAGCACAAAATAAGAAAAAAAAAATACAAAAGTATTGACTTATTCAGATCAAAAAATACTCACGACATGACGCCCAACACATAAACCATATAAAAAAATAATATTAAACATGAGACCGGAAAAATAAAGCCGCACAAAAACAAAAAAAAATAAAAAATTTAACGGCCCGCATCAACGCGCGGGCAATCATGGTTAACACATATTTACTCAAATCTTATAAAATTATATTAAAAAGAACCCAAATACCCAAAAAAACAACCTTTAACCACATAATTTTTAAAAAATTAGCACACACAAACCACACTTATAAAATTTAAAATCTTACCATACAAATTAAAAAAAAACACCCACATCTGTAATAAAAGAAACACCGCCCCGCAGCAACGCGCGGGCAACTATGCTTGTTTTATTTATATTCGAGTTGGCCTGAACCCTAATGAACTCGACTCGACTTGACCCAAACGTAAGTAACCCGTATTTATATACGTGTCAGGTTCGGGTATGGAATTTTGAGCCTTGACACAACTTTAACCTGACCCGAACCCAACTAACCCGACTCTACTAGCACCCTTAGTTCTCGGAGGTTCACGGGAATTTGATGGATTTTTTTCACATAGTGTGAATTTTTGTCAAAATTCATGATTTTTTCGAACATGAACATGCTAACTTTATGATTCATCTATATTTTTGTAAAGGTAAAACAAAAGTAAGGTGGCACAATGTAGTTCGAACCGAATAAGTGTCGTTTTGAACCGAACCAACCAAACTGAAATAAATATAGAAAACCGAAAACCGAATCGAATAAGTTCGGTTCGTTCGGCCCGGTTTCGGTCGGTTTGTCGGGTCGGTTGGTTTTCGGGTGAATACGCTCAGCCTATGAACTGGCAAAAATGTGAAACACGGCAAGCAGGTACGTTGAAGATAAACAGAAAGTGTAAACAAAGTATTAAGAATTCAAGATAAGTTTGTCAAAAGTAACCCAGATTACATCTAACAATCTCAAAATCAAAGGCGTAGTCCATCTCTATTTATAAATAAAACATAAATATACTGTACAATCCCGATCATGGACTCCGTTTCTTCTTTGGCCATATGATCCATCTGTTGAGTAAACTTTCGGCGTTCCATGAGTTTTAAGCAGATGATCAAATGGATATTGAGCACCCCAATTCCTTGGCAATAGTAACGAGATGTTCAATTGGCTGTCCAGTTGCAATCCGACTATGAGCTTCCCACGTCAAACACTTCCCTATGTCTGCTTCCCAATTGATGACGTCTGCACCCATGTACTGATGTTTGGATTCTTCACCGCTTGTTCTTAACACGCCAACATGCAAAATGGCAATGAGAACTGAAATGCTGACGGTGCGGACATGAGCACTCGGGTGAGAAAGGCAGCGTACAGTGGCTGGCAGTCGACACTGTCACAAAGCACGTAAAATTAGCTTAAAGGCATTCTGACCATTCCCACTGTTGAGACACGATATACTGTTCTGTCATTTGTGTTTTAACGCAAACTAGCTTTAGAAATTAAATTAAAGTTGCTTTCTTTATTTACCTTGAGAAGATTTGAGAGGCCATCTGCAACTGCGAATCCTGATTCTCCCCACGCAAGCACCGGGTGAACAGCTCTAGCTGTAGCTTCCAGAAGCTGAAACCAATAAGTTGGAGTATTAATATTACAGTAACGGAAATACAAACACATGTTTATCCAAAGTCCTGACAATAGAGTTTTATCTTTGATCATAGTAACGGAGATAGTATGACACCTCAAGCTGTGGTAGAGTGCATGCTTCTCCATCGACAAGCATCCCATCCGTGGCACGGAGGAGGAGGTCTAACGCACTGGTCAATATCACCAATGACACAAGGGTGTCGTGCTTTCTCATTAGCTCCACTATCAGCTTCACAATGCGCTGATTAATTCTCCACATTGATTGACCAAGACCGTCGTCTTTAGCGATCCAAGGCTGTAATTCCCTCTCGGCCTGACACGCAAATACATAAAACCAGGAAAGTGACTAAGCAATAAAATGAATTAATCATGAGTGAAAAGGCTAGTCCTGCTAATGCCGTGTAACAAATATTTCAAGATCAACAAAATTTGGACCTGAAAAACAATGGCAGTTGCGGCTATTGTTGGTGAAGCTGCCACCACATTGCAAAGTGCATCAACCACCTGTGCAGACATACAATTATCAATTTTAAGAGTTGCAGAACTACGCATCGTTCATCAACTTTTGTATGAAGATTACCTGTCTCCATCCTTGCTGAGCGGAGGTGCTTTCTCCGGTAAGCTGGGTTTCGGGTGACGCGATCATCTTGTGCCAGAGCAATGAAACAACAGAGAAGCATAGTTCTTGTTTCTCTGTCAGCACCGATCTTAAAAGGACCCGTGCGCTGCAAGTAAATCCAATATGCCTGTCCATTGTGAGAAAGTTGGCCAACTCTGAAGCATTGAACGGGAAATTCATTACTCCTTTATTGGAGCTTCCGTCACCGTCCTCGCATAACTTAGAAACTTTTTCATTCGTTTCTAGAGTATTAACAGTCACCGGGACTTCAAACTGGGTGGTTGACAACTGGCCTGTTTCAGAGCAGCTAGTATTTGCACAATTATTTTGCATTTTACCATTTAAGCATAGATGTGCATCCAGTGGCTCGGCTTTGTTGACAATCGATGCAACAGCTTTGCTGTGAATATCAATTAAATTGTAAAGTGAAGAGGCTGTAGTGTAGATTTGCTTGTCCCACTTGCACCGCATCAAAACAGAGAGAGCATGCATGCAAGCCTTTGACCGTCGAAAGAGATCAGAAATATGGGCTGCAACCATAGCAGCAGCAACAATTTCGTTTGAGCTGTAGCTCCAAGAGGTACCAACAGAAGACGGCTTCAGGGAGAAAAGTGCCTCTAAAATTGCCAATATCCGGCGAGTATGATTGACTGCAGAATTAATGCTATTTTGGAAACCATTGGAAGACTCGAGTGCCTTTGCAGATTTTGCGCCATCCTTCAAATTTGAGTGATTACTTGCCCTTGAAATCAAAGGAAATAGCTGAAGTTCACAGGCAAGAGCACAAACTGCAGCCAGAACATATGAATCAAAAGCTGCTACTGGACCTTGTTTATTCGTTCTTTTACCCCTTAATTTTCGTACTTCCAATTCCTCGGTGGCATCGGTATTTTCGCCTCTTGGCTTCTTACCAGCATGAAGCTGTGCTTCATGACTGACACATACAGTCAATACAACAAAAAGTAGTCGCGATGAAAGCTCTACAGTGGCACATGATTCTAAAAAGAGGGAGTGAACCATTGTGCGAAGCTCTGCTACAGCCAGATTTTTTGAGGCAGATCCAAAAACATATTTTGTTTTTCTAGCGTGTTCAGACGAGGACTCTGCTGGAAACGTTCTCTGAAGAATCGCTTCCACAGTGGCAACAAATATCTTCATGAGACAAGCTTCAGATGGACTTCCACGCGGAAGATACTCAAGAACTCTTAGGAGAGGTATGTACAGGTTCCAAGATAGGATGGGAGGTTGCAAAGGGGCTGCAACAATGATATCAGGAAGATCGATCAAAGATGAACTCAAAGGAATTAAGCCATAAGCAGCTTCCCATATCGTGCATATTCTCCATTCCACCTCAGGCCCGTGTGCACAAAGCATCGAGGCAATCCCTTGGGCAGTAGCTTCAACAGTTGCTTCAGCAACTGGCATTTGTCTCTGAATAGCATGTGAGGTTCCATCTTAGTATATTAAAGGAATGAATACTATCATTATGAAAATTGAAAATTTATACCTGCTTTTTATGGGTTGTAACATAATCACCCATAGGCTCATGTGGTACTTCAACTCCTTCAACTTGGCTAAGTGGAGGAAAAAGCAAGGCGGGTTGGGATAGTATTCGGAAAAGCAAAGCAGCTGCTGCGTCTGCTGCAATGCCTGCTCTCATGGACATCGCAGTCCCAATTGCACGCAGGAAATGTAAATGCATCCAGTTTCTAGGAAGCTACAATAATAATATATCAGTTATATAACTCTACTGATAATATGTTCTAAATAGATATCAGTTTTTTTTTTGTAATAACGGCAATAGTTAACTTACCCTCATGCCAGAAGCATAGTCTTCTGCTGCTCTGAGGAGCTCCACGAGTTGAACAGCAGCATCAAGAGCATCTGGAGCCCATGACGGCGGTGCTTCTAAGAGTCCAAGAAGTAGCCTTTGGGTGGCACTTGGCCTGGCAATAGCATAGTACCTAAACCATGAAAACGGGAGATATACAAAGAGTGATGTTTAGAGGCTTTGGCAAAAAAAAACAATATTAAATATTGTGCAGTATTTATTACCTGTGAAACAATCTTGCATAAGGCTCTAAAGCGGGAAGGCCTGCAACAAGGTGCTCATCCATGGCTGTTGTTGGAGGAGGAAGTAATAGGGCAGGAACAGCCACTGCAGTTAGAGTTGCAGTTTCATATCGAGCAACTTCCTCATCACATACACTCAATATTACACCAGCGCCATTAGCTACAGCCCACCTTGGAGTAGCTGGCATTAACTGCGGATGCTTTCCAGATCCACGAGAAGAAGCCATAACTGAACATATAATTAAGTGCATGGTATACATCTTTCAACAAGCAATAATATTGCACACTTCTGATGAGAAAATAGAAACATAACAGTTCATATGGGATAAAAGCAAAAAGTTTAAAAAACCGACATTAGCAAGAAACAATTGTTAATGAGCTGATAAAACGAGCATTTTATTATTTCAACTTGCCAGTTATCTTGAGCACATTAGACTCGCCAAAAGCAATATCCCTGGGAGGCCCGCATCTCTTGAACAAGCCATACTAAGGTAGGAAGTTAACCATAAATGTATTAATCAGTATCGAATCTAGGCATGCAAACCAGACACTAAGCATTCAAACCTACCCGTTGGCTCATAAAAAGCTGAACCACAATCTAATCTAAACATATCTTTCTCACCATGCTGCACAGACAAACCCACCAACACTGAACCAAGAAATCTCACATACCTCTCCTCTGAAAGTCAATATTCGATAAGATTAATAAATTAATGTTCAGATATGAGAAAATGCATGTTCTCCAACCCTTTCCCTTGTTCCTTAACACAAGTATACAACTCTTACCGGAAGGCACGTATCATTTTGATATATCAAGACTTGTTTTTCTGAACTTATTGACACGCTGCATAAACACTCCGACATGCCTTACTCCTTTATGTAAGATGCAAAACTGTGACATATGACGTCAACCTTAGCTTACAACAAAACCCCACATAAGTTTCATACCCTGAAGAACTTGGCCTGTAAGACAATTTATCTTGTGATTATTAAAACTAACTTTGGTTCCTCATTGCTAAAGTTAGAAAATTAAGTTCCTAGTGAATAAAACTCGGGAATTTGGTTTGATCATCGAAACAGATGAGCTGATAGATACGATAAATCTTTGAGAGGCATCTTTTGAGCAGACATGGTATTAGAGGTGAAAGATCTCTATAAACTATGAGCTAGGGATAACTTATAGTTGTTTTACGTTATTTCTGAAGGAACACAATATGAAGAAAGTATAGTTTGGATCTAAGGCACATTTTTTAATGTACCAACTCAAAGCATTCTAGCTTTAAAACACACACATCGCACATTAGATAGATAAAGACTAGTCCACTTACCAACAGAAGGTGGCTTGAGTTCCCCTCCAGCATATTTTCCCATGACACCTCCACACCTATGAAAAAATAAAAAAACGGATGAGCTAATACCATAAGGGCCATATAATACACAAAGAGAAAAATAAGTCTGAAATGTAGCGGTAACAGCGACATTGAAAGCATTAAGGGATGGACAGTAACAAGCAATGAAATGATGCATGAGTGTGGCTGCAAGAACATAAGCCTTGAAGCAATTTGTCAGTGCTGCAACATTAAAAAAAGTGCTTTCGGGATATACTAACAACTATAAGTTATATTTAAAAAGTTAACCCTACAATGATCAGACTTCACGTGTGACCCTTGTCCTGTGATGACCTTGAGACGGTATACTGTGACATAATGACACCATAGTAAGGTATATTAAACACCCACTTACCAGCGGAAGTAGTCACTTCTGACACCTAAAGGAGCAACGAGCAACAGATCAGTGATCCAAGGAGACAAAGGCCTTAGTGGTTTACGTTCATGCTGCACAGATGGATAAGATGATTCACCATCTGTAGCTTTACTTGTCGATGCTTGGCTGCCACTGCTATTTCTATCTGCTTCACCATTCGGACGTTCAACCTTAAAAATTGGTCGATTGTAATGAGTTAACATTCGTAAAATCTCTACACATGCCAGCGCCCATTGTTCGGAATACTCATTCTGCATTTCAGGAGCTGTATCAGAAACTTTTATTGAGCATAGAGTTAACAACAATTTAGCAAGAACATTACAATACATCAATTAGCAAAACAAGTGAGTTGAAGTGAGTTACTTACATCAGTACTTGGGCAGATTAATGAAATGAAAGATGCAAACGGGGGAGTGCTTCTTTTATACTCAATTGTGCCATCAATGATGCACGAAATTATGGGAAGCATGACAGCATCCCCATGCTCCGGATGATGAAGGACGAACATTGCTGGAAAGTTGAGATTGGTTAGAATATATGTTGCTACAAAGTCCAAGTAAAAACAAAATGCAGTTCCAGAAGCATGAAACACAATACCCAAGACATCATCAATGAGGCGTTTTTCATTCGATGGATAATGAAGGCGTACCAACTGCAGAATAAATAAATCAGCAAGTAATATGACGTCTGCTAGGAGCATTAGAGTGATTGTATGCAAATTTGGTCAAGGGTGAGTACATTGCTTCATGTAAGAAGTACAAAAGAAGTACCTCGGTGATATCTTCAGGAAATTGGTCGGATGTGAATTGAGCAAAGTAATCAACATATGCCGTAATCTGTGCCTGGATACAAAAGTAAGATAAACTTGTTAGTTAAATTTATAATCAGATTATAGCTTGTATCATCAGGCTTAAGGCCAAAAGGGTCGTGAAGGTATGTTTCAACGCTATATAGATTGTCATCATCCAATACGTACAGATTAAAGGCACTAGCTTATGAATACAGTTAATACCGTCAAATTTGTGAGCAACGAATGAATAGGCTTTTTATCTGGTTGTTGGTGCTTTCTCGAGATTCTGTGTCATGGTATCACGTTTCAGTGCCATAAAACAGAATAGTAGAAAGCAACACGCTCCATCCAGAATTAATATCAATATATGACGAGTAGGCTAAAGCTATACCTTGCGCTGGTCTGGATCTTGTGGAGGAGGGCGAAACAGTGACGAGAACTGTAAACCGTCAATCCACCTTTCAGATGTAACAGCCATACGTTCTGCTGATAGATGAAGGCTGCAGGAAGAATATACGCGCTGCTGCTGCTGCTGCTACCAATCAAGAATGAGAAGATTGTAATTCAACATTATATATACACAAAAGGCAGGCAGCTGCTGATGTCTCGAATTTACGACAACTAGAGTTGTAAGGCTAACCAATAGCCACGCTTTTAATTAGTTGTGCTGTGGGGTCCAATAACACTACGTTAACACCTGAAACGATGGAATAACCAATTTGTATAATTGAAATTTGTTAAAACACAAACATAACAGCATACACACAGAAGAAATACATTCATAACCGAATAACAAAAAAAAATAAAAATAACTTGCATATTATGGTAATCAGGCCGTCTTTGAGGGTGTGCAAGGTGCGCGCCCTAAAATTTTTAAAGGTTCTAAAATTTGTCTCCTTAACATTTATATGCATAGGCACACATATTTTTCACGGAAAAAAGTATTTAGATGAAAATTATCTTAAATGAGTAATATGTTGAATGTTTAGATAACTAATTGCATTATATCTTATAAATGTGACACTTTATATATAACATTCTTTCTCTAAAAACTTTTTAAAACACTAATTTCGCACAGGGCCCCAAATTTTAAAAAAAAAATTAGGGACGGCCCTGATGGTAATAAACATGAAGAAAACCAAAACCAAAACCGAAAAAACCCTAAACCGGAAACATATTTTGAAAATATGTTTTGTAAAAACTTAAAAATGAGTAAAGTTGAAAATTACCCTTGGTAACAAGATCAAGTATGAAATGAATGCTAGTTGAATATTTACCTTATAATAATCGGTAAGAGATGATTTAAAAAAAAAAAATCAAAGGCAGGCAGGCAGGCTCCGTCGTTGTGAAGAAAACTTATTATTAGAGAGAAAAAAAATATACAAAAGATTTTTAAGTTTTAGTACTAGAGAGAGATCTTTAACTGGTGTTGTATTAGTTGTACTTGTGTTTGTGTTTGTGTTTATGTTTATGTTTCTGTTTCTGTTTCTGCACACGTGGCTCCGATATTTTCCTCTCATCTTAGCCCACCCACGTCATTTCATTTCCTTTCCTTACCATACATCACATTCATGTATCATATCATAGATGTGATTTGTTTGTCTTTTCATTACCAAAAGTATGATTTGTTTGTCTTTTCATTACCAAAACTCAAACTAATAGGGTTGTTAAAATCTGAATCCTGATTTTAGAATCTAACAATTTTAAAATATTGCAAAGCCAAAACTATCCGGATTCTACATATGATCTTTGCAAGCTTAGGATTCAGTGGAGAAACCACATCACTCATAGGATTCAGTGGAGAAACCATTTGGCCGATAGGCCAGATTTCCCTTCCCTACTAGTAAAGATAGGTGACGAAGATCATTCCACTTCCGCATGGATGAACTTCATGGTTATCAGGTCATCATCTCAGCACAATGGAATAATATGCAGAACGGGCATAAGAAAGATCCGTGCCGTACCATCCACGGCACACGGAATGTTAAAATTCCCGGTAAAAGAAGGAACGATAACGATACGAAGCAGCAGAGCCATTCCGATGGAATGTGCAATGATCTCCGGACCTAGCACACAACACCCCGTGACGAGTCAGGTGTTGGAGGAGAAGATAAAAATGGCAATTCATCCTGAATACCCCGAGCAAACAATAACCATAGGGTCTACCCTAACAGAAAAAGAACGCAAAGAACTATGTGCTTTGCTCAAACAAAACCTGGATATTTTTGCCTGGAAACCAACGGATATGACGAGCGTCCTGCGACACATGGCGGAGCACCGCCTAAACGTCAGAGAGGGATGCCCACCCGTTAGACAAAAGAAAAGGGGGCAAGCACCAAAAAGAAATAAAGTGATCCAGGAGGAAGTGGAAAAATTGGTAGATGTTGGAATCATGAAAGAAGTCCACTATCATAGCTGGCTATC
>BQNB010034848.1:0-51308 GCA_026074375.1 Tanacetum coccineum
GTAATGTTTTAATTTTAATGAATTTTATTTTAGTTATAATAAGTTTATTTAAATAATAGTTAATTAAAAAAAATAAAAAAAATAAATAAAAAATAGTTTGGCACCAGAAATTTTGGTGCCAACCAATGCCGCTGAATTCTGGTGCCATAGCAATTCTAGTGCCAAACTCTATTTTGCTGACGTGGCACTACTTTTTCTCTATGGCACGAGAAGTTTGGCACAACCGCTCCTCGTGCTCTAAAGTACCCAAAATCAATCCGAGAACCACTTTAAACCCTCGGTTACAACCATTAACCAATCCATAATCCTAATAACCCAAAAGGTGATGAATGTTTTGGAGATGAATGAAAAAGGTTTAAGATGTTTGATTTGGATGATTTTGTTAAAATGTTTGATGACATCATAGTTAATTGTTGCAAGGATGATTTCAAAAAATGTTGAGGGCTTACATCGTTGATGTCAAATGCTAAGGTTTGATGGATTTGGATTTTTTTAAGGATAGAGTCTTATGAATTAATGATTGATCTGCAAAGCATCCGTGATCCTGTATCTATTAACTTTTGATGAAGTGGCTGAGATTTTTAGTTAGTTTTTTTTCATCATGTTATGTTAGTGATTTGGTGATTGAAGTTTTAAATTGATGATCGATGACGATGATAACCCGTTTGGGGTTTTATTTTGTCGAATTATTAGAATTTTAATATTTGATTTATGATTATTGGGGTGTTTGGAATTGTTCAATTTATTTAACTACTACTTACGTTCTACAATAAAAAATTTTTTATTATGTATTGATTGTTCACTGTTAAAAATAATTATTGAATTTGTTCAAGTTTATCATTTTCAAATCTTAAAAAAAGAATAAGCAATATCATTAAAAATGTGTAACCGCTTAAACCATCATTGTAACCAAGGCTGTCAAGATCGCGATCCAACTGAGATCGTTTTTGTCTTTGCAAGATCGAGATCGTAAGATCCTACCAATTTATCATGTCCTGTAAGCAACGGATAAACGAGTCAAACTATTTTTATTTCTACTCATCATCAAATATAAATTTATATAATATCCTTTTGAAAATGTCAAAGTTCAAAATTCAAGTAAAAGTAAAACACAAAAAAGTCAAGTTTCAATCGTCACATTCACAATTTAGCGGAATAAAATTACATAACATGCATAATAAATGTCTCAAAACAAAGTACTTCACTAGTATCATTACAATTAAGTTATTTGAATTAAAACTTAAAGGTTAATAGTTAAAACTATGAAAAGGTAAAAGAAAAAACAACAATTACCTGTAAGAATTATTTTGCTTAAGGTAACTAGAACATGAGAAGAAGAACCTAATTTGTTTCATGCAATTTCAATTTGGAAAAAGTAGATAATTAGGTTTATTGATTAGAAAATATAGGAATGAAACGTCAATACTTGTTACTGAGATCAGCGGACTCGTATTGTTCTTTTTTGGGCCTTAAAAAAGTAATGGGCTAGTAAGTATGTAAGTCAATAAGTTAGTAACTTGGTAATTTGGTAAACTCGTATCGACACACGATCCTACGATCTTACGCGCGAGTTTACGATCCTGCTTGCGATACTACCTCTGATGCGACCCTACACCGATCCTACACGATTTTATCAGGTGGACACGTAAGATCGTACGATCTTATGTGTAAACTCGCGAGTTTGACAGCCTTGATTGTAACGGCGTCCAATAATTATTAAAAACGTGTAACCGCTTAAAATCATTACTATCAATAATGATTATTAAAAATGTGTAACCGCATCCATAATATAAATCCACACAAACCATTTCATATCTCTCACACACAAATGTTTTTTGTTACAGCAAAAATAGTCTCTCAATATATCCTCACTTTCACTTCTCAACTCTTACCGGTACTTACTGCAGAGATTCTTTATTTTTTCGTTAGAAAAACGTTTAGCCAGATAACATTTGTTCGCCGTAAAATATAGTCACACGGTACAGCCGCCGCATTGCGCGGATACCCGACTAGTGTTGTATCACAAACGATGTAGCAGCGTAAAGTTTTTTTTAACTATAATAAACATTTCAGATTCGGATATTGCTGATAAAAAAACATAACTTACATGTGATCCGATAATGGTTATACGGAGCATTTTGTAGTGAACTCTTTAGTGGTCTTATGTTTCCAATATTTATACCGTTTTAAGATGGAGGTTGTTTCACGTTGATATTAACATGATATGACATGTTATATTGTTATGAAACTGTGCGAGAATACAAATAAGATTATCATAGACATTGCTAGAAATTAACATTAGAAACTCAATCCATGAGATGATACCATATTAAAAGAGAATTGATTTTGTATGACGTTCCCACAAAAGTATAATCGAAATATCAACAATCTATACAGTAAAGTTCAGTAAATAAAACAAAATAGAGAAAAAGAATGTAAGAAAATGGACAAAATGTAGAATATAATTAGAAAGGTGGTGGTGGACATGGGTGGCGCCGCCTAAAGATTGGATTTCCCAAAGGAAGGAAGCGATTGTCTTCTCCGTCCTCCCCCTTGTACTTTGCTCCACCCCTTTTCTACTCAATAATAATTCTTGTTATATATATTATGTGTCGATTTTATAATAATTTTATCTTGCCATGTGGCATCTCAAATGAACAACACGCTATATTGTTGAATGATTACTATTTCGAACTTGAGCTCTTTTTTGTTTGAAATAAGCCATTTATGAAAGATAAACATCTTGTTGTTGATCTAACAAAGTTTAAAAGAAAACGACTTTTTAACGAGACACAATCTAGTCTAAGCTGGATATCTAATTAACGCCACGTTCTTTTTTCTTGTTTATGAATCACAAAAGTCAATTCAATTACTTTTTGATTTTACATTATTTGTTCCATCTTGTCAAGTTTTTCAACTTTCGGATTAATGTATATCCAAAGAAGCATAGAAACTGGAAGTGTATAAAGACAAAAGCAAAGGTAACAGTTAGTACACGCGTTTGCGGCATCTACGGAATGAACTATTTATGTAAATTTTCATAAAATGCTTACAACCTTAAAAATAAATTATGCACATATAGTTGGTAAATTTCTAATAGCAGCAACTAACCAAGTTATTGGTATAAGTTCCTAAAGAGTGAAGCTATAAACCCTTTATTCAGCATTTTCTTGCCTTCGTTGAATCGACATGTGGTGCCATAACTTTTTGCCCAAAATCTCATTCAAATAATGCTCCTGAAACAGCCCTACAAAATACTGGGATAATATAAAAAAAAATTATGCCTGCATCTTGTTAAATGAAACTATACAACCTGTGAACATTTTTACAAATTGCAATTCAACGACATCGCCGCTATGTAGATGTAATTTATCGCGCAAGTAAAAAGGGAACTATGGTGTTTGTTACATATGGATGATTTGTTGTGGTTTTAAAGCTGCTTACTCGAGGTTTCCAATGTCCATTTTTCTTTTGACAATCTGATTTGCGTTCGGATATAACAGGCGC
Source organism: Tanacetum coccineum (assembly GCA_026074375.1). Taxonomy (NCBI): domain Eukaryota; kingdom Viridiplantae; phylum Streptophyta; class Magnoliopsida; order Asterales; family Asteraceae; genus Tanacetum; species Tanacetum coccineum. The sequence goes on from BQNB010034848.1 coordinate 3,508, forward strand.
AGCCTCAACAGGCCTGCGAGGCGAACAATAGGAGACCAAATTTTGACCCACTTGACCCATTAGTAGCAAACCACATACATATATAAACATATATACAAAATGGCTATTCTATAATGTATATACAAACCTTGTTGCTGCGAATTTCTTGCTGTTCAAAGTAGTGGCTAGTTGGCAGCAACTTCTGCTCATGACAGGTTTAGCCTTCAAGATTGAGACAAAGAATCAACTTAACCTGCAAAAGTAAACTAAATTGGAAGAACGTCTGTAATGGGAAAAGCTCGTTCTAAAAAAAATTATGCATATTTAATTGTCATGTATACTTACACGTTTAATCATGCTGATCTTATGCCTCTGGTTCTCCAAGTTTACAGTGCCAGACTTTAGTTTGCTTCGAAGGTCAGTCACCTAATAAATATGCAAAATGGTAATAATTTTAGCTTTTATTGAATGAGATTTTTTTTAATGAGATGTCGGTTATGCGTACAAAAGGAATAACTAATTCTATTTCCCAACCTGATCAGTAAGGTGTTTTGAAGCTCGTGTCACCTTGTGAATCTCCTCTTTTTCAGCTAATACGATTTCATCTGTTTGGGCTTCAGTTAGCTTTGTGAGATTGGTAACCTGCACCATTGATCAATTTAAAACATATCTCGCTACAATATTCAAATGTATATTAGCAAGTTTTAGTTTTTAATGTGCTTCACCTTCTGAGACAGAGGTTTCTTACGATGACATGCAATATCAAGGTTTGCTTCACGATGCCTTACCCAAAAGCCTTCTTTTTCTCTGCAAGCACACGAACACATCTTCTTTTAGCTGCAAGCACACGAACACATTCACGAATCTCAAGCGCGCCATCATGTACGTTCTGATTTCAGAATTCTGACCCACATGACAGGTTAAATGGGTGAAGAAGATAATTTACCTCCCAGAATTTTTTTCGTATTAGACTACTTACGATCATCTAAGTCGTATTATTATTCATAAACGCATTAAGGAATTTTAAAACTAAAAAAAATGATAGAAGCAACAAACCTTGTGAGATAAAACGATAAGTGGGAAAAACGACTCCTCCAACTTTCCAAATATCGAAAAATATCTGACATGACCAGTCTTAATTGTTCGGAAATGAGAGCTGTTTGTCATGGTATTAAAGTACAGTTCCAGCTCCCGGTATCAGTTAGTGAGTTTACTCACAGATCACTCCCTTTAAACCAACTCTTTAACAGAAATAGTTTCCTAAGATTCAGTCTCCCTCCGGATGCATTAATGTGCTCCCGTTCCACTGCATCCTTAACGCTGATGACGCCATTGTAGGAGGCACCTGGAACCCTAAAAAAATGGTGTCGTGTTATCAATTCAAAACTTGTGTTATAGTTCGAGAAGCAGATAACTGATAAAGTAAAGACGCACTAAAAGTTCAGAACTTAATTTCCCTCCTTTTAGCGCTTTTTGACCCGTTAACCAAAAACCATCTCCCGGCACACACCACAGCTGCAAGCGCACCTGCTCACTTCTGGCCACATGAAATGTCAACGATATCAATCTGTCGAAAATAGATTGTTTTTAAAGATGAGAGGCTGATGTTGGCTTATGGCTATGTTTTGACATAGATTGTTTGGTTGCTATTCTATAAAAAAGAAAATCTGTTTTAAATATTTGGCACAATGTCTATTTCTAAAAGGTTTGGCCAAAGGTTTGGATCAACTTATAAGCAGCTTATTTTGTAGGCATGTGGACTTATTTGAATCTAAAGAAGCTCATGAGCCCTTTTTTCAGCTTATCAATTTATTAGACAGAGGCGCTTGGATATGGACTAAAATAAGCCAAAAGCTCATAAGCCTGATCAGAGTACAAAGCTAAAATAAGCCAAAAGCTCAGAAAGCAATTATAAAGTTTTAGTAAGCTTAAGATTAAGTGTTCAGTAATGATCTTATCTCTACCTGTACAGCTCGGCATCCGCTCTTGTCAACAGGCCACTTTCTACTCGATACCACCAAGTTTGCTTCACTGCAAAAAAAAGTAAACAGATCAAAAAAAGAGAAACACGTACGCATTTCAAATAACAAAAGTAAGCGATGATACAATCAACCATAAACACGATACCTCATGAAGTTATATTCCCAACGCAATCGGACGTAGCAGCTTTGAAATTCATATACTTCACCATTGTGGTCCTCAAGCCTCGGTGGCTTCTAAGACATTGAAATCCTAGGGTGAGATCCTGTTCTAGATTGATCCATCCTCTACGAAAACCATAACAACATGAATAACCAATGAAAAAAAACAAATTATTCTACATAGAAAAACAAACCGATTACACTTATTTGCAAAATTGTCAATTAAACATCAAATTTCTTGCTTACCAAAAGCATATATACGTTGGCTGGGTTTTCTAGATAATTTTTTTATCCGCTCAGAAATTATGCAAAACACCCTCGAAACTATTTATTTATCATATCCAAACTGAATGACCACATCGCTGTGGCAACACTTTTGAAAAGACACAAAGCTAATATACACCTACAATAAGCTTTATCCAAACACCCTTTACCAACACTATAATTTTAAAAAGATGGATTTCTTTGTGCCTGTATCATTTTCAATCCGTTTGTATTCGAGTCCCTACACAAAAAAGTATGATATGCTAAAAATGTAATCTTTATAAAACTTCATAAACCCCAATTTTCACAAACAGTTAATCTTATCAATTATTTAAAAAAAACAGTAAACATGCAATTCAAAGTTCTGAGTGTCTCTTACGATATATTACAAAACACCGACACCTCGCCACTTCTTAAAAAACACATATGTTTGTCTCCAATAAACTGTTTACAAAAATGGGACCTAAATTGTTATAAAAATCTGTAAACCCTAATTTCATAAACACAAAAACTTAACTTTCTACATAGTAAAAACAAAGGCATAAATGAATATATCATTTCACATAATTCATAACATATAGTTTAATCCACACATACAAAAATTCAACCAAAGTAATTGAAACACACCATAACCGTTGTTGATACAGCGGTAAGCAGCAGGTGGTGGCAGTGGGCCAGGCGGCTACGATGTTGGTAAGAGCGATGGTGGTACTACACAAACACAAACCAATTGAGCAACATTAAAAGAATATTAGGCCAAATAACAATTAAACCAAACCAAAACCGTAAACTAAATTTTAAAACATCAAAACAAACCAACATAAAAAAAACCCAAATTTCATGTTCATCTAACACAAACCTAATTCAATCATTAACAATATTCGAAATTTATAAAAAAAAATTACATTATGATGCCAGCATGATTCTTCTTCTCCATCTTAATCCTCGAATCCCCTCCCTTACCCCCAACCTTTTCATTTATTATGTCTGCTATCATACCAAAAAAATGATTGTTTTCTGTAGGTTTCTAAAGAGAGAGTGAAAAAGGGAGGTGAGCAGCTGAATATGTGGAAGAAAGAGAGAGCAGAGAAAGAGGGATGGAAGGCGTCAATTAATGAGAGAGAAGAGAGAGATAACCCGGTGATTAAATGAGATAGGCAATCGGGTCGGACGAGTATAGGCGGGTTTTCAAGCGGGTTTTTGCTGAGGCAACCCGGTTCCGGCGGGTCAACCCGGGTTTAAATGAGATGCATTTAATAGTGCATTGGGAATCAAATCTTGATAATTAATATATAAGTATAATACGTTTCAAACGCTAATTCTTGAAAGAAAATCGTCAAGTTAAAACTCATTGTAAAAATGAACCCCCGCTCCCTCCAAAAGCACGCATCGTTTGCTGCCCTCACTTAGGATGAGTTGTAGGGGCCGTCTTTAAAGAGAATTCTTACCGCTTTGCTTTTGATAAAAGCGTTCAGGTTAGTATTCTCGCTAATTGCGTGAGCTTTCTATCTTTAGATAGCGTATAGTAATACAACATTTTAATATCTCATAATCTCGGTGGCGATTTTGAAATTTTGTAATCATGTAGAGATAGTCAAATTCGTTAGTTTACTTTTTGTTATCTTCAATACTTATAAACTTAAGATAATATTCTTTTAAAAAAATTACTCGTTAAAAGATATCAAGGTGAGGAAAAGTACAAAAGAAAAAGGCGATAGAGATGATACGTTGGTTTTAAAATGAAAAATAATTTTAGAAGTTCCTATTGGAGTTACTATTGCCTAGCGTGTTTATTAACAAATTTTTATTTGAGGGTTAAGTCCATAGATAAGTCACATAAACGAACTTTAAAAAATATCATTGATACCTATCAAACTTGTTATGACTTGTTGAAATAGGCAATATTACCTGTTTGAGTGTCACCTCACATTACGGGCCCACTATTCATTTCTTTATATAATTTTTATTGACTTAGTTTAGCCATTTTTTTCAGCCATTACAAACATAATCGTCTCATCTTCATCACCATCTCCAAAACAAATCTTAATCCTCCTAATGCATACCTTTCACAACCACGACACCACATTGAAAAGGATTTCCATCAAGATGGACGGAAATGACAGACACCATACATGACAAAGACTAAACAAACTAAGACAAAAGCAAAATGAGTAGTTGGGAACCACCTGACAACTAGCCCGTAACATAAATCTATTGACTTATATACCATATATATCAGTACCCCCATTCATTTATACAAGCTATCACTTGATCAAACAACTTAGGGGTATCTTCCATGTCCCCCATAAGCCATCATTCAACCAAAACTGACACATATTTCTTTTATCTATCACTAAACATAAACCTCTGCAATCCCAGGTACTAAGGTTATTAGAAGTGAATATTTGTAAGTAAAATAAGCAATTTAGAGTCGAAGAGGGTGTTTGGGATTGCATTTCTCAAGTGCCTACTAGCTTATTGCTTTTCTAAAATGCGATAAACTTTTGAGTGTTTGGAATTACGTACAGAAAGTACTTGTGGATGCTTATTGTGTGCTGAAATAAGCCAAAAATGCTTAAGCACCCGTTGAGGTGCTCATTTTGCAAGTGCCTTAATATAATCATAAGCAAAAAAAAAATACAAATCCCAAACACCTCCTAATACGTATGCAGAATAGCCCGTCAACAAAGCACCAAGAATAGTAGCAAATGTAAATGGATTAGTCTTAACTCCCTCCACTTGCATCTGCAAATGCAGCTTTACCGATTTGTCATAAAGTCCTCTCAACAAATAGCCCGTCAACATTGAAGTCCACGACACCACATTCCTATCCTGCATCTCACTACACACCCTCTCTGCATCCCAACTCCTTCCACTTCAGTTTTCGTATACATATCAATCAAGGAAGTCCCCACACAAACTCCTACATATCTTCAAAACACACGAAAAACTCCCACATATTTTCATTAGCTCGCGCGTACTCGAAAAGTTAGTGGTTATGGTTTGAATCAGAAAAATCTTTTTGAGTCATTTCGCCGAACACTTTGTGCGCATTGTGTAAAAAACCAGGTTTACCTTGGGTTTTGAAAGTGAACAAGATAGAAAGATTCCAGCGGTTTCTTCGGCATTCCACCGCCTCGCTAAACCCATATCTTCCCAAAGTAGTTTGTTGTTCTTCAGTTTTCAATCTACTGACACCACTACATGTGTACGATCTGATCTTGAGATCTGTTTCAACGAATTACTGTTGCGGATTTCTAATTTATTGTGTTATGTTTGTGTATTCTAATTTACTGGGTTGTGGCGATTCGTGATGATGATTGACTCACGTAGTTAGATGGGTGGGGTTATAAAAAAGGAGGGTGGTGGAGGATGAGGGTGGTGGAGGAGGTGCGGTGGAGGAGGTGCGGTGGATGAGGAGGGTGGTGGAGGAGGAGGGGTGGTGGTGGGTTGTGATAAACAAAAAAAATTAAATTTTTTTATTTATTTATAATGGTGACGTGTCAGTTTTGAGCCGGTAACCCTTCTAAAATTTGTCCATTATTGCCTATATTGAACAACATTTAAAAGTTTGATGGGTCTGAATGATAATATACAAAGTCCGTTACCTAAAGGTAGAATTTTTTGTAAGTATGTTACTTATTCATGGACTTAACCCTTTATTTGATGCAAACTAAATATATGATATAAAAGACAAAACCGAGTTTCTACAATGTGAGTTGGTGAAATGCATAACATAAAGATATATATAGCTCTATTGGTTTAACTAAAAATGTTTATGAAGTTTTTTGATAATAAAAACCAAATCGTTCAAGTTTTGTCTAAAATACCATATAAGACGGGTAAGTTTGGAAAAATATATGTTATTATCTAAATTCTAGTCAAGAGAAGCGATCGTATCTAACAAAGATCTAGAACAAGTAAGTGCAAGCACAAGATAAAAGATTTCATATATATTCTTTTTTATATTTGAATTGTATCAATCATCTTCATATTTAGAGGAGTGATTTATGGTAAAGTCAATGGTTGTATCTATAAATACTCCTTGTCTTCATCATTCATGATTATTAAGAAATAAACAAAACATTTATATGATTATCAAGAAATAAACAAAACATTTATCTTCTTCTGTTCCATCGAATCTATGATGGAACCAGAGCATGTTTAAAACCTTGCTTTTAATCAATCACAAACCCAAAAGATGGCAGGAGATGATAACAACAAAAATAAGGGTGGAAGCGGTGGTATCACATACGATTCACCCTAATACCTCTATCCATCTGACTACCCCAAACAATTACATGAAAATAGAACCCCACATGAATCCGCTGCATTCAAGGCCTTTCAAAGGCGCAATGGTCCTCCTGGTCTGAACAAAGAAAGAAGTAGAGCCAAATCCGTGAAAGAATGAAATAAACACTGCACCGAATGCAACAAAGATGGTCACACACGTGAGGGTTGCTTCAAGTTGATCGGCTACCTGGAGTGGTGGCCAAGAAAGAAAGGAGAAAAGAACAAATGCAAGGCTGCTTGTGTCAAGACGGAGACCGGTCCCATTCCCGGATTGACATACGAGGATTACCAACTCTTCCTTATGCACTTTTCTGGAACAGGTAATAGCGAGGGAACAAAACCCGTTGCTAATATGGCCCATAAAGAAGACGAAGAAGGTGAGTGGATTTTTGATTCGGGTTGCACCGAATACATTACTTAGTTATTCAACATTCTTGTTAACAAGAAATCCACCCACTTCGAGGCTCCTGTTGTTATCCCCAATGGGGATTCCATCCCAGTTAAAGGGAAAGGGGACTACATTCTTCCAGGGAGAACAAAAGTAAATAGAGTTCTTTATGTTCCTGATTTCAAATTTAATCTTCTTTCTGTTAGTCGCCTTAGTCGCGACCTTCAGTGTTGCATATCATTATTCCCTGATTTTTGTGTTATGCAAGGATTACAAAGAAGAAACTTGATTGGTGCAGGTAGATGCGAAGGGGGACTATCCTGAATGAAGATGGTTCAAGGAAGAAGAGCTATGGCAACCACAGTTGAGACATGACATAAAAGACTTGGACATGCATCAAAAGGGAAACTTGGTAAAATTGATTTATTAAAACAGACACTATTGATTTTAATAATTTCTGTCATTCTTATGCTAAAGCAAAGCATATCAGAATGCCTTTTCCTTCTAGTTGTATTGAAACCAATGCTCTTTTTCAATTAATTCATTGTGACATATGAGGAGGTTACCGGGTACCTTCGTATACAAGAGCCAACTATTTTCTTATAATAGTTGACGATTTCAGTAGAGCGGTATGGGTATTCCTCATTAAACATAAAAGTGAGGCCAGCAAACGTCTCATGAATTTTCACAAAATGGTTAAAGTTCAATTCGAAAAGCAAATTAAGAGGATAAGGTGTGATAATGGTGGGGAATTCACATCTAACAACAAGCTAAATTTTTACAACGATAAGGGGATCCTATTAGAAACCACTTGCCCACACACTCCCTAACAAAATAGAGTTATCGAGAGGAAGCACAGGCACATGCTCGAGACTGCTCGAGCTTTAATGTTTGATGCAAATCTTCCTAAACAATTTTGGGGAGAATGCATCTTAACCGCGGCGTATGTAATTAACCGCCTCCCGTCTAAAATTATTAAAAATAAAATGCCTTTTGAGTTGCTTTTCAATCAAAAACCAGATTATGAGTTTCCAAGAGTCTTTGGGTGTCTTGCATATTTTACAAACACCAATACAAAGAGAGATAAGTTTGAAGAAAGGGGAAAACCAGAGGTCTTTCTTAGATTAATAATAGTTAGTAGAAATGTAAATCTCTATGAACAAAAATTCCCTTTCAAAAATATTGAAGAAATCAATAAAGATTGTATTAAGGAACCGATAAAATGTCACGATTGTCACTGTCATGATGAACCAATCTTGGCACAAAACAAAGAACAAAACCCAATGGAGCAAGATCCACAAATGGACCATGAACAAACCAATGAGCCAAGCGGCCCACATAAAACTCAGGATGGGGATGAAACGGGCCAAATAAATGATGAAGGGCAACCCAATAATGATGAGTTTGAAACTAATGAATCAAATGAAGGAGCAGAAGCCCAAGCCAAGACAAGACCCACTCGAACAAGAACTCAACCATCAAGATTCAAAGATTTTGTTGTACAAGTTCCCCCTTTGGTCAAACACCCGTCATCAACATCCGATCAGGTTACCTCTACGGTACGCTACCCAATCTCAAATTTTGTTTCTTATGATAAGTTTTCCACTAATCACAAAGCCTTCTTAGCGGCCATCGCTAATACTGATGAACCCAAGTGTTTCAAACAAGCTGCACAAGATGCTCGATGACGTGAAGCCATACAAAAGGAGGTCAAGGCTTTAGAGAAAAATGGTACTTGAACTTTGGAATATTTACAGGAAGGAAAACGAGCTATAGATTCGAAATGGGTCTACAAGATCACATTCAAGCCAAATGGCGAAGTTGAAAGGTACAAGGCTCGTCTAGTTGCAAAAGGATTCACTCAAATGGAATGGGTGGATTATCATGACACTTTTGCACCGGTTGCTAAGCTGGTAACTGTTCGCATTTTATTAGCAATCGCAGTTAAAAGGGACCGGATTATCCATAAACTTGACGTAAACAACGCCTTCCTGTATGGAGACCTAGATGAGGAAGTTTACATGAAAATCCCTCAAGGCTTTTCTAATGATAATGAAACTCGTGTTTGTCGGCTAAGAAAGTCTTTATGCGGGTTGAAGCAAGCTTCACATAATTGGTATCACAAATTCACTGGGCGGGGGTGAGGGGGGGGAATTGGGGTGGGCGGGGGTTTGGAGCCAAGGTGTGGGTTGCCTCTCTTGAGGATATGCTTGGGGCGATGAATATTTGGATGATAGTGGGCGACTATACCAAGTTGGTCAGATCCTTGGGGGGTTCTCTTAGAAGTTGAGTGACGGCCGACCCATCGCGTAGTACCGGATTGGGTGGTACCTTGGCCTCGCATAACTGTAGATCTAGGCAAGCCTGGTGGGAATGAAATGAATCTTGGACCGGGGGACCGCGGCGTTGGGTCCCTAGGGCCGGAGTAGAACGGGTTGGATTATCCATCAACTTGACGTGAACAACGCCTTCTTGCATGGAGACCTAGATGAGGAAGTTTACATGAAAATCCCTCAAGGCTTTTCTAATGATAATGAAACTCGTGTTTGTCGGCTGAGAAAGTCTTTATATGGGTTGAAGCAAGCTTCACATAATTGGTATCACAAATTCATCACTTTTCTCCGAAGTCTAAATTTTAGACAATCTAAGGCGGACCACTCGCTATTCATTTTTGAGGAAGGTAGCATAATGGTGGTCGTGCTAATTTACGTGGATGACGTCATCATTACCGAAAATAATCTCACCAAAATTCAAGAAACCAAGAAACAGCTTGACGATGAATTCAACATTAAAGATCTCGGCCAATTGAAGTATTTCCTTGGGATAGAGGTGGAAAAACAAAAGATGGTCTAGTTCTAAGCCAACGAAAATATACATTGGACATTCTGGAAAATAGCGGGAAGATGGGGTGTAAACCGAGTGCCTTTCCTTTTGAACAAGGCTTGAAATTAGACAAAGGAAAAGTGAATGCAAGTCAGTATCGTTGACTCATCGGTCGACTTCTTTACCTTCTAGCCACTCGGACGCATATTACATATTTTGTCAATATTTTAAGCCAGTTTGTAGCCGACCCATGAAACAATCATTTGGAGGCAGCGAATCGTGTTCTTAGGTACTTGAAGGCCACTCCATGCCAAAGTATTCTCATTTCTCGAGCATGAGATCCCGTCTTAATCGCTTATTGTGACTCTGTCTGGTTAGCATGTCCCTACACGAGGTGATCACGTACTGGTTATATGCTTTTTCTAGGTGGGACTCTTATTTCTTAGAAAACCAAAAAACAATCATTAGTCTCACGTTCTTCGGCTGAAGCTGAGTACAAGGCAATGGCCTCCACTGCTAGTGAGAATATTCGGGTTCGATGGTTGCTCAGTGAGTTACATGTTCACAATCCATTGGCCACCCCCTTATTTTGTGATAACCAAGCAGCTCGACACATAGCTAACAATCCTGTCTTCCACGAGAGAACAAAGCACGTCGAGATGGACTGTTACTTTGTACGTGAAAGGGTCGAATCAAAGGAAATCATTCCGATAAAAATCAGCAGTAACATGCAAATAGCATACTTGCTAACAAAAGGACTTCCGGCACATCAGCTTTAATTTCTTCTTGGCAAGATTGGCATTACAGATTTGCAATGCATCATCTTGAGGGGGAATAAAAGATTTCATATATATTCTTTTTTTATATTCGATTTCCTACCTTTAATAGTATCGATCACTTTTAATTGTATCAATCATCTCCATATTTAGATGAGTGATTTGAGGAGTGATTTATGGTAAAGTCAATGGTTGTATCTATAAATACTTCTTGTCTTCATCATTCATGATTATCAAGAAATAAACAAAACATTTATCTTCTTATGTTCCATCGAATCTAAGATAGGAGGTTTAGTAAATCGTCATCAAATGACTTAGTAATAATGTCTATAGTTTTCTCACAAGAGATCAAAGGTTCATACCTCGTTAGATGTGGATATTTAGAGGTGGCACGGAGGGGTTGGAAACGGTGCATGGATAACCTGATAAGACCACGTACATCTGAGTTAAACCCAACACTCTCTACGTAATCTAAATAGGAAAAAGTTTATCTCGTTTACCCGTTCATATAAAGCAGGAGCATAAAACTAAAACTGAGTTGTTCTAATTGAAGTTGAGTTGTAGATAAAGCATGAGCATAAAACTAAAAATGCAAATTATTTTGTTAGATTATACGAGGTATCATTAGATTTTAAAAGAATATAAGTTTTATTTATCATAAAAACTTTTATGAGCTTAGGCTATCAAAAAAAGGCTGTTTCAATAGATTATTAAATCAAACAAAGAAACATAAAGTCCAATCTTCAAATAGTCTTATGTGATAAACATATTCTAATAGCGGGTTGAATCGAAATCCTGTAAGACCTCTATTTTTATACAACACATTCTATTTTCATGATGTTGGCACCTATATCTTATTAGGATAAAATTTTCGTGAAGTCCAACTAACCAGTCAATGATCAGTTTTGAAAAATAGGTGTCGTGTTTAATCATAACTTACAGTTGACGGTCACTAGAACATATGCGCATTTTGTAGGCTAGGTCCTTAGGAAATAGTCAATCTTGTCACCCAAAAAAATGCACGACATTTCCCACTAATTCAAACCTTTGGAAAAATAATTGATCAAGGACTAAACACAACTCTTTTATTTAACATTTCTAGAAGATCCACGATCGAGAGAGATACCTCGCTATCATAACACACAAAACACAAAACCACTTACGACACTAACCTGACAGAATGCATGAAAACGGGAAGAAAACTGACCACAACATGATAAAATGCGACGAACACTCGCCGAATCCTCAAACTAAATAGAACCGGTCACACAATCATCACTGAATGATGGCAAAATAAGATGCAGGGACAAATGGCGAAAAAGCACTTATAACTGCAAGATCACCACAAGCCAATATATGTGACCTTTGTCGGCCCATAAACCATGAACCTTGACCCTCAAATGACCCTTTACAAACACAAAAAGCGACCTCAACTTGCTAGCATACCAGAAACAATGATCGTACCTGAAAATTCGTCGAGAACCAACTATGACTTGAAACTACCAATCTCACCACGAGCCACAACCCTTTGTTGGATCTACACCTCAATATACCGCTACTTGAACCAACATATATGACAAAAAAAGGGACCCTCAACATACTGAAACACATCAATGTGCGCCACGCTTGACCACCATTATAATCAAATCACAAAATAGAAAAACTTCGACCCTCGACACACTAGAATACGTCAGATCTTCACGCGCTCAGCCTTCACTTTACCATATCTTGAACTAAAGGACCCCGACCTTCGACAAACCTAAAAGACAACATAAAACCACACAACAAATGAGCTTAAATGTATGATTTTATTAAACGATAAAGAAAGCAACATGTTGTGGCTCATACAGGGACGAAACTAGGGGGTCCCGTGGGATCTTGAGACACACATGGATTTTTTCCGGTGTATTGTTAATTTTTTGAAGAAAAAAACATCGATTTTTTCTAAATTTATCTCAAATGCATTCGTTCCACTGAAATGTGTTTCTAACGTTATTTAGTTGGTATATTTCAAAAACATTTGTGCACCCGCTTATAATTGATATTCGTTCCGTCCATGATCATCCATTTAGAGAAAAACTGTTTACATTTCATCAATTGGTACACTAAAAAGGTTTTACGCAAGCTTATAAAAACTATGAGAGCTTGAGTAAGTAAGTTTTATTTTGTGAAAAAGCTTTTGAGAGCTTTTATAATTCCTAATTTTTAAAAAACCTTGTCGAGAGGATTTTTTTCGCAAGAAGATCGAGCCTTTGATAAGACTAATTATGTAAATGTCATCATCATTTTTATTTGTTTACTTAATTAATAGTTGTTTTCAAATGTCTCTTAATACTTATAAGCAATGCTGTCAAACTCGCGAGTTTACGTGTAAGATCGCATCAGAGGTAGGATCACAAGCAGGATCGTAAACTCGCGCGTAAGATCGTAGGATCGCGTGTCTATACGAGTTTACCAAATTACCAAGTTACTAACTTATTCACTTACATACTTACTAGCCCATTACTTTTTTAAGGCCAAAAAAAAAAAAACAATACGAGTCCGCTAATCTCAGTAACAAGTATTGACATTTCATTCCTATATTTTCTAATCAATAAACCTAATTATCTACTTTCCTCAAATTGAAATTACATGAAACAAATTAGGTTCTTCTTCTCATGTTCTAGTTACCTTAAGCAAAAAAATTCTTATAGGTAATTGTTGTTTTTTCTTTTACTTTTTCATAGTTTTAACTATTAACCTTTAAGTTTTAATTCAGATAACTTAATTGTAGTGATACTAGTGAAGTACTTTGTTTTGAGACGCTTATTACGCATGTTATGTAATTTTATTCCGCTAAATCGTGAATGTGACGATTGAAACTTGACTCTTTTGTGTTTTACTTTTACTTTGGTATTTGAATTTTGAATTTTGACATTTTCAAGAGGATATTATATAAATTTATATTTGATGACGAGTAGAAATAAAAATAGTTTAACTCGTTTATCCGTTGCTTACATAACATGATAAATTGGTAGGATCTTACGATCTCGATCCGATCTTACGATCTCGATTTTGCAAAGACAAAAATGATCCCATGTGAGATCGCGATCTTGACAGCCTTGCTTATAAGTTACAGCTATAACTACTTTGTATCATAAACTAAAAACTCTCAGGCTGTGTTTGGCAACAAGCGTTTTGGAGCGGCAAACGACAAGAGGTAAGCGTTCTAGATAAAAAGTTTGTTTGGCAACACCTCAACAAGCATTTGAATATTGTTTAACCGCTCCAATCTCAAATGCTTTTTGAAGAAGCATTTCAGAACTGCTCCAAGCAGTTTGTTATAAAATTATATTTATACCTTCAAATATAAAATTTATATTTTCTTTAATTAAGTTATATGTTCTTTTTCGTAATTTACAATTTTTAATTACAGCTTACAACTATGTTATGAATTACTTTTTTAAATAAAAAGCTACTTCTTTGCAAACATTCTAAAAATAAAAGCACAGCTTTCGAGTACAACTCTCATAAACTCCAGGTCTTAATAGTATCGTCTCAGCTACAGCTGTCGACTAATTCCGCCAAACTTACTATAGCTAAGCAACAATGGCAATTTATTTTGGATAGGATGGGAAAAAAAACCAATTTTTTTTCACAAAAGGAATTGGGCCGGATTGTGATGTAAATGGCCATTTGGGCCAATTTGTCTCAAGTCCCACGTGATGACAACAAACATTTTCATTAATTATGTTCCGTATCTCCATCTCTAGTTTCACTGCATTCCCATGATCACATAAATGCCCTTCACGATTATTCACTCACTTTCATAAACAATTATTTCCTAATAATAAGTTACAAACATATAAAGATGTAAATTGGCCTTTTCATAAACAACATATGTGCTTTTGTTGGTATTAAGCATGATTAAGTGTTGTAATATAATTACAAACAGCCAATTCATATTCACATGTTTTTTGTTTCTACTCAAAATATTTCCTTCTTTAATTTCCCATCTCATTTTAGACTTCACACATCCCTACTTGCACTTTTAATCCATCTTCACTACATATATCGACATCACATCGATCCACATACATCAGTAATATCATCTCCCATGAATCGCACAACAAATGTCGTCATCCTTGTTTCAGTATTGGCTATGTTTTTGCAACTTGTAGCTTCGAGACCGATTGTACCACATATAAGTGTCATGGGTATGGTCTATTGTGATGCTTGTTACAATAACTCTTTCAACACCCACACGTACTTCTTATCAGGTTAGTTCACTTCACCGTCTTCTTAATCCTTGTTATTTGTTTTAGAACACTAAAGGAATAATTATTAGAGTATTGTTTCATTGTAGGGGCCGAGGTTAGGATAGACTGCAAATTCAATGCGGTTTCACCAAGAACTGCTGAGCAGATATCTTTCTCAGTTAACAGGACTACCAACCTTAATAGGGGTCGTTAGACTTAGTTTACCTTCCTGTAGATGGGATATTTTGTGCTCAAGAGGCTGCGGTTGTGAACACGTGATGTATGAGTTCTTAATTAGAAAGTGTTTCAACCAACTTGTAAGGTGCCGGGTTCATTAACCACTTCGATTGATATGAGAGAAGGTATGCGTAGCTGGCGAATCGAGGCTGCGATAGGCATGGGTTGCCGGGAGGGGGAGGTCCAGCCCAAGATTTGAGCGGGCGAGGGGGGGATTTGGTGGAGGTCTGGGGTGAGTGCGTGGGGGGCGGGGAATTGGGGGGTTTGGGGGGGGGAGAGGCGTGTGGGGTGGAGGGCTGGAACGGAGGGGGGGGGGGGGGGTTAGGGGTGGGGGGGGGGGGCGGGATAGGGGGAAGGGTGGGGCTGGTGGGGGGTTGCGGGGGGTGGGGGGATTGGTGTTGGTTTTGGGACGGGGGGGCTGGGGGGGGGGGGGTGGGGCAGGAGCTGGGGGGTGTGGGCCGTGGGTAGGGCGGAGTAGGGGGGGAGACGGGGGGGGTGGGTAGTGGGGGTTGGGTGGCGGGGGCGGGAGGTGGGGGTGAAGGTGGCTTGAGGTTGGGGGCTATGGAGGGGGCTGTTTGGTAGGGGGGTGAGGGTTGAGCGGGGGGGGTGGGGGTGGAGTTGGGGAGTGGGTTGGGGGGTGGTTGCAAGGAAGGGTTGGGGGGGGGCGGGGTGGGGGAAAAGGGGGGGGGGAGGGGGCGGAGGGAGTGGGGGGGGGAAGGGGCTGTTGTGGGGTGGAGAGGGGGGGGGTTGGAGTTGGGCGCGCAGTGGGGGGGTGGGGGGGGGGGAGGCAGGGAATGTGTGGTATTGGGTAAAGGGGGGGCGGAGGTTGGGGGGGGGGAAGGAGGTGGGGTGGTGGGTGGTCGGGTGAGTGGAGGGGGGGGGGTAGGGACGGGGGGGGTAGATGGGGGGGTACGGCGAGCTTTGTGTGTGGGGGGGGTGAGATGAGCTGGAGGGGTGGGAGGGGGGTAGGGGGGGTGGCGCGAATTCCGTGGGGGGGGGGGTTGAGGGGGTGAGTAGGGATGGGTGGAGGTCGGAACGGGGGGGGCAGGGGGCGGGGGGGGTGGGGGTGGGTTGGTGAGGGCGGGTGGAGCGGGTGGGGGGGTGGGGGGGTGCATGGGGGGGGTGGGGGAGAGGGGGCGGGGAGGCGGGAGGGGGTATGGGTTACTTATACTGTCTTTGGTTGGCGTTGTCTTTGTCTGTTTGTCTTAGGTGATCCATGTATGTTTGTAATCTGATTTACCACTTGATAAACACAAGCCAACGAATAATTGGAGGGGGGGGCGGTAGGGGAGTGGGGGGGTTGGGGGGTTGGGATGGGGAGGGTAGAGGGGGGATGGAGGGGGGGTGGGGGGTGGTGTGGGGGGGCTGGTGCGGGATATGGAGTCGGGGTGGGGGGGGTGTTGAGGTGGGGGAAATCTTTGTCGAGATGGGGGGTGGGTGGGGGGGAAGGGCGAGGGGGGGGCGCGCGAGAGGGGGGGGAAGGGGTGGAGTGAGTGAGGAGGGAGAGTGGGAGGGGGGGCCTGGGTTGGGGGAGAGAGGGTCAAGGCAGTTTCGGGGGGAAATGGGGGGTGGGGGAGGATGGGGGGCGCGTGGAAGGGTGTTGGGGAGGGGGGGAGAGGGGCGGATGTGGATGGGTCTTGGGTTGGAGAGGGGGGGGACGGGGGAGGTCAACCGGTGGAGGGTGGGAGGGGAGGGTGGGGTGAGGGTGTAGGGGTGTAATGGGTGGGAAGCGTGGGGGGGGGCGTTAGGCAAGGGGGACGGAGGGGTGGGGGCGGGGGGGGGGGCGTGGGGGGGGGGAGGGGGGGGAAGTAGGGCAGGGGGGGGGGATGGGTTGAGGGGAGTAGTGGCTGTGATGGGGGGGTTGAGGGGGGACGTGTGGAGGGGGGGAGTGTTTTGTGGTTGTGGGGGGGGGCGAAGGGTGGGGTGTGGGGTCGTTGCAGCGGGGGGATGGGCGGAGGGGGAGACGGGGATGGGCGGTGGGGGGGGGGGGGGGTGAGGGGGGGGGGGAGGGGGGGGGCTGAGGGTAGGAAGTTGATGACGCGGGTTGAGGTGCGCAGGTAGGGGGGGTGCGGGAGGAGGGGGGGGGGGAGTCGGCGGGGAAGGGGAGGGGGGGGTCGGCGGGGGCCGGGGCGGGGGGGATGGGGGCGGGTGTGGGGGGGGGTGGGAGGTGGGGGTGTGCGGTGCGGGGTGTGTGGGGGCGGGGCGTATGCGGTGGGATGGGTGAGCGGGGAGGGGTCGGGGGGGGGGGTGTGGGTCGGTGGACTGGGGGGAGAGGGAGGGGGGTGTGGGTGTGCAGGTGGGCGGGTGGTCGGGGGTGGGGGGGGGGAGGCGTGGGGGAGTAGGGGAGGGTAGGGGGGGGATCTATGGGGCTGGGTGGGGGGGGGTGGGCTGCGAGGGGGGGAGGGCGGGTAGGGTTGATGGGATAGGGGGGGCGGGGTGGGGTTAGGGGTGTAGGCGAGTGGTAGGTGGGGGGTGGGGGGGGGGTATTGGGGTGGGGAGAGGCTAGGGAGGGGGCGGGGTTGGGGCGAGGGCGGTTAGTGGTTTTGGGGATGGGGGGGGTGTTGGTATTGTGGGGGGGGGTGTGGGGCGTTGGTCGGGGGAAGGGGGGGTGTTGGGGGGGGGGTTGGGGGGCGATGATTGGCCTTTTCATAAACAACATATGTGCTTTTGTTGGTATTAAGCATGATTAAGTGTTGTAATATAATTACAAACAGCCAATTCATATTCACATGTTTTTTGTTTCTACTCAAAATATTTCCTTCTTTAATTTCCCATCTCATTTTAGACTTCACACATCCCTACTTGCACTTTTAATCCATCTTCACTACATATATCGACATCACATCGATCCACATACATCAGTAATATCATCTCCCATGAATCGCACAACAAATGTCGTCATCCTTGTTTCAGTATTGGCTATGTTTTTGCAACTTGTAGCTTCGAGACCGATTGTACCACATATAAGTGTCATGGGTATGGTCTATTGTGATGCTTGTTACAATAACTCTTTCAACACCCACACGTACTTCTTATCAGGTTAGTTCACTTCACCGTCTTCTTAATCCTTGTTATTTGTTTTAGAACACTAAAGGAATAATTATTAGAGTATTGTTTCATTGTAGGGGCCGAGGTTAGGATAGACTGCAAATTCAATGCGGTTTCACCAAGAACTGCTGAGCAGATATCTTTCTCAGTTAACAGGACTACCAACCAATATGGTGTCTATAGACTAGATATACCTTCTGTAGATGGGATATATTGTGCTCAAGATGCTGCGGTTTTGAACACGTGTAGAGCTACACTAATTAGAAGTGATTCACCAACTTGCAATGTGCCTGGTTTCATAACCACTTCTAATGAATTCTCTATTAAATCTAAGCAGGCGAACATATGCATCTATAGCATGTTTGCCTTGAGTTTTAGACCATCCAAGAAAGATCTTTCTATTTGTGGAAAGTAGTAGTACTTGTTAGCTAGTATCGTTTCTGTTCCAATTGATCCATGTAATGTTAGTAATCTGATTTCCACTTGATAATTCCAAGATTCTAGTATCTTGTTGCGAGTGTATAGTAAACAGCATTTGTTTGTAATGTCATCTATTGGGGTTTGAAAACAAGCAACAGTTTTGTTGTCGGGCCCCAAAGCGTGCAAAAACGATTTGTCCATCTTTTGTTGTTATTATTCTGAAAATGGAATTGTCAGTCTAATGCGCTCTATAGATTCTTTTTGTCTAGCGCTAACGAATATGTTCATCACTATTCAATTTTAAGTTGCACAAACCGCCTAAAAACATTACACTTGTATGCAGTGTTTTGCATACAGCAAACATACTTCGCATATAAGATGTGTCATTGGTTTAGTCAATGGCTAGATACAGAACCACTTATCTAAAAGTTCAGATAATGGCATAAGTATTGTTTATCCTTGCAAAAAGCATGAATAAACAAACCTCAAGGTGCGCATTTTGACAAATGCTTTATGGATTCAGCTTTCATAGACATGGATACTTATTAACGCTTACTCTTTAGAATAAGTGAACGTTTGGACGGCAGCAGTTCCATAGCATCACTGCATAATGGAACATTGCAAAAAACATGATACTGCTACAACTTATCAATAATGAACAAATACTGTAGAACCTTTCGCTGGTGAAAACATAGGACATGATCATAAATAGCTTGCAGACTTGTTTTTCATTAAAGATCACAATGCAATATATTCATTGCAGCATGTGCAATTGAATACGCCGAGTCCTTTAGATCAGTGTACCATATGCCAGCGTCTGCATAAAATATTTAATGCATTCCTGTATAATGAGAGCCAAATTAGTTACCTAAGCCATTATCAACTTTGAGACATGGAATTTAATTTGTCTCCATTAACAAACTTCCAAAGTAGCTTTGTTGATATTTATCATCACTTTTCTCCAACAAATTTTAAAGTGCGACTCAGAATACATATTCTAATAAAAGATAAACCAGAAAGACTTCTTGTATTAGCATATGCAATGTAACTAGCTAAGGAACTTATAAAGCTTTGTTTCCACTAGCTAGACATGTGATCGGGTAGATTTATACTTTCACAGATTTGGATACTAACATAAATGTTTGTACACCACCCACCCATGTAACCATTTGGAATTGTTAAAACTTGGAACTTAAATTCTAATGTTCATTCAATGAGTTACATTGTTATCTTTTCTTTGTATGGTGTCATTTAAGTTACTGGTTTGTACGGGGTCGACGACATTTCCTTGAAACACATGTCCATCCTTATATTTGTATATGATAATAGCCGATTCATGGTATGTATGTAGTTGATAGTTCTCTACCCGAATATAGCGTATGCACCACAGGCGATATTTTTCAGTTTATTTGTATGATTGTATCCATATTGTCAATAAAATATTTGTTTTGTATGTTCTATAACTCTGGTAACCAACATTTTGTACATTATACAGTTCAAATACTTGTGAATCTGGTGTACCAGCACAGACTAATGTTGGCTTAAAAAAGGGGTTGGTTATTGGTAAAGTAATACCCTCAACCTTTTTGTTTTATTTTTTATTTTTATTATAAAACTGTGAAATAAAAAAACGAAACAGAAAATATAAAATTTAATAAAGAAAAAGTGATAAAACACAAAAAAATACAAAGTAGAAAATATTAAAATTGTTTTGTCTAGTTAATACAATGCTTAAAAAGGAAGTAGAAACCTAAGTTGCACGGGGACGGAAACGGGGACGGGGACGGAGACGGGTACGGGTACCGGAAAACGGCAACATTCAAAAATTCAAGAAACGGGTACGGCGGAGAAACGTCTATGTGTTATATAATATATTAGTATATAACAAATTGTCTTCCAAAAAAATATTACATAATATTAAAAGTTTAAACAAATATTCTATAATACTTGGTTAAATAAAACTAGCTAACAATTCTTTTAGAAAAGTATACTCAATATAGTAAAAAAACTCACAATTAAGTTATGTTAAACTAAAAATAAATATTTGGTCAAACAAATCCCACGTGATGTGGGCAAGTGGACAACTGGGCATACATAAAAAAGGACAATACTTTGGAAACAGTCAAAGTCAAATGGACAAAACTCAACAGTCAATACTTTGGAAAGCAAAAAAGACAAAATTCAACAAAATACAAGCTTTTTATCATCATCTTCTTCTTCTAATCTCCATTCCTCAAGACCGAACATCAACATCTCGAACCAGGGTCGTCCTTGCATAGGAAACGTGACTTTTTGGGCGAGAAACGTTTCCCCAAACATTTCCTAGATAAGGATCGGCGTACCCTAATCGAAGAAACATTTTCACTTTTTCCGGGGACGTTTCCGAGGCGTTTCCCCACGTTTCCTGGCGTTTCCCGTTTCCCGACGTTTCGGAAACGCGATACGGCATCTCGGTGGCGTTTCCGTGTATCCTAGGTAGAAACCTCTTTTTTACCCGTTGTATTATCACCGGTGTACACTGGTCATATCATAACATGCCAAATCGCGAATAACATTTTATTAAATATTTCATGTAGGGATGAGCGTATAGACCCGAATCCCGGTACCGAACCGGAACCGTACTGGTTCCGTATCAAAACGGTATCGAATTTCAGTATACGGTACGGGACCGGTACCATGATTCGAGTAAAAAAAATTCGGGACCTTTAATTCGGTATCGATACCAAAACGGGAAAGTACCGAATAATACCCGAAATTTGAATAATTATGTTTTTTTTTATTAAATTACTTATCCAAACACCCATTGGGCCTTTGAATGGAGGTATGTTTATATTTTGTTGTTTATAATTCGTTTCACATGTTATTAACATACTAGTAGTTCTATTTAAATACCAAATACCAGTACGTAGTTCTGTTTATAATTCGTTTCATATGTTATACTATGTAAAGTAAAAGCCATCTGTGATGGTTGTACTATGTAAAGTTAAAGCATAACGAAAAGTGTTCAACAGAGATTATGTATTCGAGTATGCAAAATCATGTTAAGGGATTTTCGATCACAAGAGTTGATAATAATTAATAAATGATGCACTAGGAACAACTATAACAACTTTGCACATTTTAGTAAAAGGGAAGGGAATTACACAAGAATAATTGTCGTTTTGTTGAAAATGGGTTAGTTTGTTTATTTTGAACGATTTCATATGATTTTGGTGGAAGTTTTTAAGTTTAGGAATGTTTGTAACTTACGACTATCTTGGTGATATATTTATTTAATAGTTGGTTGCGTTTTCTAACACGATGTAGTTCGAAATCACTTGAAAATGCACGTTTTGTCATGTTTTTTTTTGTTGTCACATAAAATTAGTAACAAGTAATCTGAATTCTTTTATGGTATAAAAAAATCGGGAAGAACCGTATCGCAACCGATTTCCTGTACCCGAATCCTGTTCTGATACGCTACCGGTACCCTTTTTATGCTCAGAAAAAAATCGATACCACCAATTCGGTACGGGTTCGGTACCACCATACTGGTACCGTGCTCATCCCTAATTTCATGTCACACATCTAACGTTCAGGTCATCATTTTATCATATTTCAGTTTAACAAATGCTCAATATAAAACATAGACCACATTTTGGTAACGCAAATGAAATAAACATAAGCGATGACAACTAAAAAAAATGCACATACGTCTATAAGTTTGTCGTTAATTTAAAGAAAAATGTAGCCATAAAAATTACATGACTTAAAATTACCAAATTTTTGTTTGATCAATAAGATAAAAATTATTCACCCACCGTCTCAAAATTATTGTCTTCTGACAAAAAACACACACACTTTAAAAAAAGTGCATTTAGATAAACTTGACAAAAAAGCACACTGACAAAAAGAAGAATGACAGTTTTATCATTAACTAATTAATTAAAGTTTTTTTAAAGTTTGTAATAATAATTTCAAACAAGAATAATATGATAAAACTTTATCAAAACTTTGTATTTATTTTTTAATACTAGCTTATAAACCCGTGATAAATCACGGGTAGCTTTTAAAAGGTTAAAAAACAAATCAGATATGTGAAGCAACAAATGTAAATGATCAATCATGAAGCGGAAATCTGCATAACTTGAGTAATGGAAAAAAGAAGTTTACATACAAAATTCCAATAACATAAGATTAAAGTTTTCATTATATGCCAACTGTTTCCGCGCTACATTATTTTCAAATATATGCTCGAGTGGTAAATGATGCTCATATGTGAAACTTACATGTAATATATGTTAAGAACAAAAAAGAACTTCACATTCCAAACTATCAACACAAAATGAATGTAGGTGGACTAAAAGCTTTTGAATTGAAACATTTTTTTCAAAAGGATATCAGTCGTGCGAGAAGTTTGTCACACGTTGTAAGCTCAAAAAACTGAACTTTTCCTTAAAAGGAATTAGCAATGGATCCCAAAGGATGATGAGAAATCACTGTATCATCGCAACATAAAAAAACTTTAATAAAATTCATTCAACAATTTATCAAATAGGAATCAAGAAAGCACAAAATCAACTCTATAATATGATGGGAAAGTAAAAAAAGAGATGTTATTGAGAAGCACATAATGAGTCAAATAACTAACATGTTAACAGTTAAAAAGTTTATGTGGATTAGCTAATCCTAAGCCAACGTTTGAGAATACTTAAAAAGTTTAATCAAAATTGCTCACGTGTTTATCTACTTTAATTGCTTTCAAAAACCATTTATACATTCATATTTTGCCCTTTATCATCTTGTCCTCCGATTATTAACGGGTTGCTATTAATTATTAACAAATTGGTCCTTAAGACTCGTACATTTAGAGACTAATAGTTGGTCAAATTGGTATCACATAAATAACAACATACTTTTAGTGTGCATCGCTTCTATCCAAGCATCATCAGTCATTGCCTCCCTAATGCTGAAATCATACAAAGATTACAACAATGTAACTTCTATGCTATCTCCAATCAAATACTCATACATGAAAATAAAATATTGTAAGTCTCCATAATTGCAAATATAAAGCTATACCCTAATAGAAATTGAAACATTAAAAGTTGAGTTAATTGCATTTTTGGTCCCTGTGGTATGGCCAAATTGCAGATTTGAGACCTTAACTTCGAAAATTGCAGTGAGAGTCCTTATTTTCACCAGTTTTCGTGATTTTTGGTCCCCGACCAAAGTTAAATGACTAAAAAATACCCTTATCCTTTTCTTTTTCTATTTTCTTTTAATATTAACAAGCGTAAATTGCAGGTTTAGTCCCCAACAAATTTTTTTCTTCATTATAAAAAGTACGAAAAAAGATTTAAATTTATTTAAAAAAATTAAGATTTTAAAAAGTACGAAATTTTATAATTTTTTTTTTACCTTTTTTAACGAATAACAACGTAAATTATATTTTTTAAAATTTTAAAAAGCACGGAAAAAAATTAAGATTTTTAAAAATACGATTTTTTTTTAAAATTTTGTAAAAAAAATTATATGCTTTACGTATAACTTTTTAAATATTTTTTAGTTCGTTTTAAATTTTTAAAAAATTAAAAAAAAAATTCGTTCCTTCGTATATACGTAAAGTATTTAAAAAAATTTACGAAAAAATTTCGTACTTTTTAAAATCTTAATTTAAATTTTTTTCGTGCTTTTAAAAATCTTAAATTTTTTTTTACGAAATTTTTTTTTTTTTAAATTTCGTACTTTTAAAAATCTTGAATTTTTTCCGTGCTATTTTTCAGAATCTTAATTTACGAAAAAATTAAGAAAGGTTCATTATTCAATTGCGTTATCGAAATCCGATAACAGGCATACTACCCATGCCCAAAACAATAGCATCAAAATTCATCAAATCTACAACAACAAAAAATCCAAAAATCCTCAACATAATCATTTCCCCTCGTTAGTCTACTTGAATCATACTATAATAATCGTATAAATATATAACCTCCATCAAAAATACGGTACGCATTCATGACAAACCTACTTGGCCGCAACACCTTCTTTTACCTCTTTTCCCTCCTCCTCACCACCCTCCTTCTTCCCCGCCTCCGCTTCCTCGGCAAGCAACTTCTTATTCTTCTCAATCGCATTCGCCACCTCCGCAGGCATATACTTCTCATCATGCTTTGCCAACACCTCACTCGCGTCAAAATAACACTCGACACTCCGCGCCTTCCCACTCACACTCACACTCACACTCTTCTCCTCCACCACACCTCTAATCTCCTCCGTAATGGGCTTGACGAACCCCTCGACAACAACCGAATGCCCCTCCCGAAACAAATCAGGCACCTGGCCTATTACCTAATCCAACATATATCGTAAATCAAAATCTGTTATAAACAAACTCAATCTCATGGGAATCAACAGGGTGGGCCACATATCCTTCTAAAACTAACCCACCTAGGCGAAACTTGTTTTTAGTCGGGTTTTCGAGGGACTATGATTATAAAACCTGCGATGCAGCTGAAAGATAGGGCGTAGGTCCAGAGACGCTTGTTTTGCATTTGGCGGGCTTTGGCTCCGATGTCGGGTTTGGGTGAGCGGGTCGGGTTGCGACGGGCGGTTGAGAAGGGTTGTTGCCAGATGAATTGGGGGTGTTTGGATTTGTATAGGTGTGAATGTGAATTGGGGATTGTTGTGAAGGGTTTTTTAGGGGTGTTTGGATTAAGAAGGGATTTGTGGAGAAGACGAGAGATGAATCTGGAAGAGAGACGTGATGATGCCATTGATTTGAATTAGGGTTTTCGTGGATTTGTAAAAAAAATTATATGCTTTAAAAATCTTAATTTAAAGAAAAAATATTTTTTTTATGGTGGGGATAAACCTGCAATTTTGGCCAAACCACAGGGACCAAAATGCATGTACTCTTGTTATATGTAAAAGAAATAACACTCAGAAGAATTTAAAAATGACTAAAATACCCTTAATGTCAACGTGACGGGGACAAAAATGCAATGGAAATTGAAAAATTGGGACTTACTGCAATTTTCGAAAGTTCTAGTGGTCCCAAATCTGCAAATGTTTGGCCATTACCTACAGGTGTCCAAAATGCAATTAATCTCTTAAAAGGCAAATGACTTTAGTAAAGCCTGTTTCAACTTATAATGGAAGCAAAACATGAACGCTTTGATGGAAAACAAAGCTCCTCTTAAGTTAAGAAATGAA
Source organism: Tanacetum coccineum (assembly GCA_026074375.1). Taxonomy (NCBI): domain Eukaryota; kingdom Viridiplantae; phylum Streptophyta; class Magnoliopsida; order Asterales; family Asteraceae; genus Tanacetum; species Tanacetum coccineum. The sequence continues at coordinate 29,309 of BQNB010034848.1, forward strand.
TTAAAAAACATGTAACAATTATGAGTCAAAATGGATAGCTTGTAATCGCCTAATTATCTATATAGATCCTATTAGAGACTTGTATTCTTTTTCAATATTTGGATTTCTATCAACATGCTCAATTTGGTTTATGAACAAGATTTTTTGTAGGTTTTTGACAATTAGGACCATTTTTATTAGTTTTGCGAGTGGCTAAAATTACTTACTATCTAATGGCATGGCTTTCAAATTAAATATCATAACTTCCTTCACATCCCGATCCTATTAATAGTGTACTTCTTAAGTGGATTCAACATCGTGCAAGAATAAACACATGGATTAAAATGATAAAAGATATAGTTTGACACATAATCTGAAGTCGGATACATACAAGTTACCTCAATAAGTACATACATGAATTGCATCATAGTTTAATGCAATAACTTATAGTGTGGCTCCACAAATTCCAGCATCATAGATCAAGCTAACTTGTTTGTAAATTGCATAGAATATTAAACTTCAAAACTTGTTAGTAATCCAATGTAAATCAGAATGTTAAAATAGCGCACATATACACAAAATCAAAAGTACGTAAACAGAAAATGAAGCATTTTCAACAATTTTTCAATATTCTTGTAGTCAGGCATTCTATAAAACAGTTCGGTTGCGTCATTGTTCACGATAAATCTACACAAATTTCACAAAACTTAGCTTCCCAAACGCCACAAGCAAGATTAAATTGTGGTTTTAAAATAACATTTGAAAAAAAAATCCACAAATACCAAAAACGTCAAACATGTGTCAACTATAACAAAACGAAATAAAATACATAAAGATACAGAAGACACTTACATTGGCATGTCATAGAAATGAAATTGTATGCAAAGAGCTTTATGGGGTTTCTTATGTTGTCTTTCTGAATCAAGGCTCTCATCAAAATTACACACAAATTAGTTGATCTCCGAGAACTTACAGTGTACGTGTTGCCAAAGAAACAACACATTAAACATCACTTGAAACATAAATCTGTAAATAGACACAAAAAAGTAATACTTAAAAATCAATTGAACAAAATACTAACCAGATTTTTAAATTTAAATGAACAATTAGTATACATAATTCTTTCATATTGATTGTGAATTATAAAAACGAAAGAGATAATGTGTAGTACCATATATAAGAAATCCAAATCATTAAGTTGACGTCAAACAACCTATAAAGTAAGCATACCTTGTACAAATTTGAGATTAGGATATCTTTAAATTTGAGAAAGAAAAAAATGATTTAATGTTAATTGAATTCACTAATGGTAACATTGCATAATTTTTAGTTCATATTAATTGTATGTCAAAAGTCAAACAATCTCCATTAAATGACAGTGAGAAATGTAAGTTGTTATATATGACATGGAATAGTTGAGGTGGCATTAGTGATGTGGAAAGAGTGTCAACATGGCTTAAATGACATGGCAAATTTTCAAAAAAAACCTTCTTTTATTATATAGATAGATAGATTGAACAAATAAAATAAGATATCTTAAATGGAAAACATAGACTATAAGTTTAAGACAAAAGGAGTAGGACTAAAAAGCCCAATCCTAACCCGTACACTTCTACAATAGATATGCATGAAAAGCCTTGAACTCTTGATTTATCTTTGTTACTGTTCTACATTTACATTACACATTAATCGAATTTATTATATGATCACTTATTTGGCCGTATTTTATAAGCTAACTAAATTTCTGTTACTCAATATTCTTATGTTATCGTGCATTCGGCCCTGTAAGTGCTTGCAAGTGATTGGGCTTTAGGATTCTTTGAATTCGGGTCTCGAATCAAACAAGCTTAAGACAGATTTAGATCATGTTCTAAATTAAATTTTAGGATTAAACCGTGATACGATCAACCCTTTCTGAACTAAAATTATTCAGCCCTTTTGGCCGCTTCTAAGACCTATCTCGGGCCTGTCTAAGTGTTCATGTCTCGAATAGAAGATTTGTATAGACACGTATTGTGCTCTATTGATGAAGGAATGAAAAGACCTTTGAAAAACCATATCTCTTAACTAAAATGCACTAGCTTGTTAGAAATGACTAGATTTCTGCTTATGGTTTAGGCTATAGAAAATCAACTTATTTTCCTACATGTTTCAATATCACATTATCATTTCGTAAAGACAGATTACGAAAAATCAAACAATACTACATGCACAACTTTTTAGGACCATTTGCATTAATAAAAAAATTGAGGTTTTTTAACAAAATTAACATTATGAGACAAAAACCCATGAGTGTCTCGGGACCCCTCAGAACACATCCTGGTTCCGTCCCTCATCATATGTGTACTTTTTCCGTTCTAATATATGCTACGAACTTTCAAATTCTATTATGGTGTCATATCTACTGTTGGCGTACCGATAATACCAAAACACCTCTCACATGTCAACAATAAGTATAATATCAAAATAGTTATTTAAAGTTTGTACCATACAGTGAAACAAATATAAATACACGTATGATAATGAACCATGAATGAAAGTGTATTGCCATTTGATAGTCTAAACATTTCTTAGTGAAACAAATACAAATACACATATGAAATAAGAAGTAGAAGTAACAATAAGAATAAGGATGCGATTAAGTCTCATACAAGATCCAAAGATAGATCGTTTGATTGTGGCAACAATTTGTAGGGTACGTTGAGTATGTGTAAAATCAGAGAGTTAGCAAGATCAAAACATTTAAGGAGTGCAATGGTAATAAATAATCGTAAGAAAGATATGAAGACATGTCAAGGCGGAACTAGTAAGACGTCAAGAGGTTCGAAAGCAAAGTCAAAATCATCTAGTTGTAAAATCGGAGCAGAGGAGTTGTCTCAGATGGAGGAGTTTGGGCAGCATATCGGTTTTAAGTGGGGAGGTAGTAGAGCTCGAGATAATACAAATGGAGAAGTGCCAAAGACAGGGCGGATGACAGCATGTACGTAAGGTTAGTTGTTGTTTGGGTGGTTGAAGCTATTATTGTTTATGAAGATTCTATCGTTAAATAGTAGAGGTTTAGGTACAGATGACAAGGTCGATTGGGTTCGGGAGTTATGTTATAAAGAGAAACCAGATGTTGTGGGGATACAGGAAACAAAATTAAGGAAATTCGACGATAGGATAATGAATAAGTTATGGGGCTCGGACGATGTAGATTTTGTGAAATTAGATGCCGTGGGGAGATCAAGGGGTATTCTAATGATGTGGGATACGAGAGTGTTCAACAAAGTGCATGTGGTATCTGATCACGGTTTTGTGGCAGTTATAGGTAAATGGGTTGGAGTGGAGAAGATGGTGGGCCTTGTAAATGTTTACGGGCCACAGAATGAAAACGAAAGAGCAGCATTATGGGATAAAATTAGCAGGGTTCTTGCTCTTTCGAATGCTTGTTAGTGTATTTTTGGAGACTTTAATGAAGTTAAAAGAGTGGACGAAATACTAAATTCAAAATTTAGCAAGAAGGGGGCACTGGCTTTCAATGATTTCATGAGAAGCGAGGAGTTGATCGATGTTTCACTGGGAGGTAAAATATTTACAAGGATTAGCGATGATGGTGTGAAGTTTAGTAAGTTGGATAGATTTTTAATTACCGATGATTTTCAAGAGATATGGAGAAACTTGGGTTCAGTAGCTTTAGATAGGAAACTATCTGACCATTGCCCAATTATTTTACTAGATAAGGGTTTAGATTTCGGTCCTAAACCTTTTAGGTTTTTTGACGCTTGGTTAAAAGATGCTGAGATGATCGATGTTGTTAAAGAGGCATGGGGTGCCCTAGTTTCAACGATAACTCCTGATTGTGTTTTTCGGGACAAGTTAAAAAATGTAAAACACGCTTTAAAGGAGTGGAGTAAGAAGAAGTATGGTGGGCTTGAGCAAGAAATCAATTCATATAGGGAAAAATCTGGTAGATAGGAGAGGGAAGCAGAGATTAGACCCTTTGAGATTGATGAGATAGATGCATGGAAAAGAGCCCGAAATAATTGGATTGAAAAAGACGGCCTTAAAGCCAAGATGTTAAGACAAAAAGCGAGGTTAAATGGTATGAAGAGGGAGATGAGAACTCAAATTTTTTTCACTTTGTAGTGAGGAAACGATAGCGGAAGAATGGTTTTAGAGGTCTTATGGTAGATGGAAGATGGAACGTAAATACTGAAGATATTAAGCAAACCGTTTTCAATTACTATCAAGGAGTGCACAAGGAAACATATAGAAATCGTCCAAGTTTCACAAGTAGTCGCTTTAGAAGGTTATCCTAAGGTGATGCAAGTCTGTTAAAGGCCCCGTTTGGGGATGAAGAAATCTGGACCCGGTTAAAGCGTGTGGCAGCTCAAAAGCACCAGGACCCGATGGGTTCAATTTTATATTTTTAAGAATTGTTGGGAGATAATTAAGGAAGAGCTTATTGCAGCGTTAAAGTGGTTCTGGGAGGAAGGCAAGATTAGCAGGGGTTGTAACACTTTCTTCATAGCACTTATACCGAAGGTTGTGGATCCTATTTGTCTTGGTGAGTTTCGGCCTATTAGTGTTATTAATAGTTATTATAAAATCATCGCCAATATTTTAGCAGAGAGGTTAAAAAAAGTGATGAACAAACTAATCAGGGAGGTACAAAGCGCCTTCCTTAAAGATCGTTTCATCCTGGATGGTGTTTTGGTGATTAATGAAGTGGTGGAGTTTATAAAGAAATCAAGGAAAAAATGCTTGATTTTTAAAGTAGACTACGAGAAGGCGTATGACTGTGTTAATTGGGAGTTTTTGGATGCTACTATGCTACAAATGGGTTTCGGCACGAAATGGTATGGTTGGATTCGGGCATGTTTGGAATCAGCGACATCTTTGATTCTTGTTAATGGCTCTCCGACGAAGGAATTTGTGTTGGAAAGAGGTATTAGACAAGGGGATCCTTTGTCACCCTTTCTGCTTCTTATTATAGCTGAAAGTCTTAATGTTGCAATGCAAGAGGCTGTTCGAGTTGGCCTTTTTGATGGCGTTAAAATGGGTTTGGATGACATTGAAGTATTGCATTTACAATACGCGGATGACACGATTTTTGTTGGGGATTGGAACAGAAGGAATATTATTAGTTTAATGAAGCTTCTTAAATGCTTTCAGATGGCATCGGGATTGAAAGTTAATATAAACAAAATTAGTTTGTTTGGGACTGGTATGGAGATGGAGGAAGTCGAGGGGTGGGCAGCGAGTCTGAGGTGTCGGCCTGGATCCATCCTATTCTATTATCTTGGTCTCCCAGTTGGTTATAATATGGGAAGCGACTAGAATACTTTAGTGCATAAATTTAAAAATAAATTTGGCGATTTGGAAAACGAGATTGATTTAGTTTGGTGGCAGATTGACTTTGGTAAAATAGGGACTTGGTAGCTTATCGTAGTACTTTTTCTCGTTGTTTCGAGCCCCGATGAGTGTGTTAAATTTGCTAGAGAGTGTGAGGAGAGATTTCTTTTGGGGTGGGGGGTATGGGGAATAAGATATAAATAAGTGTTCTGGCTTGGTTTTCAAATGGGAAAAACAGATTCTATTGTTATGGGATGGGGGGTTCTAAATATCGTAGTCTTAAGGCTATGAATGGGGCGCTTTTGGCAAATATGGTGGTGGAGTGGAGGATTTCACTTAGAGAGGAGATGTGTTTTGCAGTGTCAAAGTGATTAGGAGTTTTATAAGGGGGGGGGGGGGTGGTGGGGGAAACGTTTAAGTGGTTAGTGGGATATAGTGTATGTGTATATTCATAAAAGTTGGTTAACAGATTTAGTATAAGATTGATCATTCTATCATCGTCATTTTGTCAGTGGGAACCAGGAAGTGGTGATACAATCATGTTTTGGGAGGATAATTGGATTGGTGTGGGTAGATTACGTGATTTGTTTCCGAGGTTATACCATTTAGATGTCGTTAATGATGCAATTTTAAGCAAAAAGGGTTATTGGCGTGAGGACGAGTGGGTATGGAATTGGGTCTGGAGGAGGTCTGATCTTAGAGGAAGGGCAGTTACTGATGTACATAACTTATCTGATCTTGTGCAATATTTTCGGCTAAAAATGATACTAAGGACACGTGCAAGTGGCGGCTCAATGATGGCGTGAGTTTTACTGTTAAGGGTCTTCGTGACTTGGTGGACTCAAAGATTCTTGAACCAACATGGAATATCTTTGAGACCTCTTGGTGCAAGTTAATCCCAAAAAAGTGTGCATCTTTGTTTGCCATTTGTATCATAGGAGAATCCCAGCTCTAATAGTCCTGGACAACATGGGTATCGATTTACATTCGGTCTTATGCCCTTGTTGTGAGGAGTCAAGTGAATCGTTGGATCATTGCTTTGTTACATGCCCGAAAGTTAAGCCGATATGGGATAGGGTGTTTGAGTGGTGGGGTGTAGGTATGCAAAATATTTTATCAGTTGAAGATGTTCGTAATATCGTTGAAGCTAATGCTTTTACAGGGCTTAAAAAGAGATATGGAAAGGGATTGTTTGGTTAGTGTTGTACTTTATCTGGATGACTAGAAATCAAGTGGTATTTAAAAGGAACGGGTCACGAATTCCAGATTTGTTCAAGGAAGTTCAAGGAAGGGTGTTCGAGTGGATTGCTACTAGGTTGAAAAAGCAGCCTGAAGTGGGAGGATTGGACCAATGGTTTGATTATTCGAGCTATGTGAGAACGAAAGTTCACACCTAGCATCAAGTTGATCTTTAAACGTGGGGGTTGATTTTATAGCTTCTCGTTATTGTGCTTGTTTGTAAGTTAGGTCCTTTTTTTGGCACTTGTATTTCTTTGCTTTGTGGGTTTTTTAAAGGTCCTCGTATATATCTTGTATAGGGATCTGATATTTTTGTAACCATGTTTTTGTGTGGTTATAAAATTGCTGCAGTTCTAAAAAAAAATACACATATGATAATACAAATACACATATGATTGACCCTACTATAGATTTTGGCATATAAAGTAACTAGACTAAAGGACCACACTTATTATTGTCAATACTGACCAACAATAACTTTAGGTCCAACATGGAAATGGATGATAGGTTGAAGGAAATAAACCTAACTAAACTCGATTTTTTTCATTGTTAACGAAAAATGCATGAATCATAGAGATGTTTGGACCAGGCAGAAGATACTCTGAGAAGATGCCTTCGTCTGAATTGAAGAAATGTAACCAACCTCTCTTGAAGTAGGTAAATTACGAAACAAAATAACATCTCTGTGTGGAATTTACACAGTTATGGGTCATGGTCAACCCCATTTTTTACAAGTACTGTCGTACTGGTAGTATATTAGAGATAATCTATCCGCCTACCCAAAATAAAAAAAAGACGGCTAATGCACACGGATATTAGAAATTTTTGTCGTACAATTTAATAACTGAAAACTGAAACTAGGGTTATAGATGACAAAAGTTCAATTGTCAATTCATTTTTCTCGAATTCTTTTTTCCAGTTTTTGTTTTGACTTACCCGAGTGAATAATTCGGGCTCCATCACTACTCATTTGTGAAATGAAATATATATGCCACTACATTTCTTTAAACCTCAAATTTAGTTATGTTTTTTTGTTTATGATTATTCTTTACGTTTTTTTAAGTAGTTCAATCATATTTTTTAAAGTTTATGTAAATATTCCTTACAAATTTTAAAATAACGTCAAGATTCATACAAACTTTAACTCATTTACATTCAAATAAACAGTTTTGTTTGAGGTAATAACTTATTTAAATCTCTAAACCCTTATCTATACTTATTTATATTTATATTATATCTTTTTATACACCACGTGAAGGAAAAGTTGCCGTATGGGCTAGAAAATTTGGTTAAAATAAGTAATTAGTTGAAGGTTAAATAAAGTAACTTGTGATGTACAACATAAAAACTTGGATGATCTAATAGTTAAGGCTCAATGTCATAAAATACCGACGAATTTTCAAATTTGTTCCGACTTGACCAACGAACTAATTTTCGTACTGACTAGACCAACGAACTTTCAAATATTGTTATGATATCACCCATATCATAAATTGTTACCGACACGTGGCAGTTTTATTCCACGCTGGCAACTGTTTTTTTTATTTTGTAATTAAATTAACACAAATAAATTCGAGATGAGATTTCCACCCAAATAAGTCAATGCCACTTATATCATTTCTTAAGTCAAACTTATATTCTTCCTTTACTTTTATTATTTCTGAAACAAAAACAAATCACAAAAACACAAAATCTCATAAAACAAGATCCAGATCCAAAAACACATGAATACATCTTCATTTTTATCAAATTCTTATTTTTATAAATCACGAAAATGAAATAAAAATCCACGAAATATAATCACATCAGACATGTGAGTGTTTGAAGGACGGTTATGAGGATTTATATAATCACATCTGACATGTGAGATGTTATGAGGGAAAGTGACAGTGATGACGACGGTTTACGAAGGACGACGATGATCGTTATTTTTGTATTGTATTTTTGGATTAATCGTAAATGTATATGTGAGATGTTGGTGGTGGTTGTTATGCAGAGATGAGATTGGGATTTATTGTAGTTTGTGCTAAAGTCACGCCACGTCAGAAGCGAGATGGGGATTAGGGTTTTAAAGGGTGTCGGAGATTGGGAATACGGTGGAGGGAGTGGCGGAGGAACGACGGAGAGAGGAAAGGAGTTGTTAATGTTTGGTGTTTTTTTTTCTCGTTAAAATGTCCAGAACACATAAAGAGTTAGTAATGGTGGATTTGGTATGGACCAAATGAGGAAGAAGAAAGATATGAGAAGTTTTAGACTTAAAAAATAAGAAAAATAAATAAAAATAAATAAATAAATGAGGAAGTTGGGGTTTTATTCTTATATTTTATTTGTTAGTTTTTAAATGAAAAAGAAAATAAATATAGTGAATTTACCATTATAGCCTTATTTGTGTAACAGATGACAAAAAAAAAATGATATGGATAATTAGTCGGTCATATTGGTCATATTGTCACATAACAAACAAGTTCGTTGGTCTAGTTAGTAAGAAAATTAGTTCGTTAGTCAAGTCGGGACATATTTGAAAGTTCGTAGGTATTTTATGACATTGACCCAATAGTTAACAATGTACCTCTCAAACCTAACGGCACAAGTTCGTACATGTTAAGATGAAGTAATGTATTTCTTTTTTACTTTTACTTGACAAGATAAATAGTTAAGGGTCTGTTAGGTTTGTCGATTTGTTTAGGATTTGGATTCATATTTGTATTTAGATTTAATTTATGAGGAGCTATTTGTTTGGTGGTATTTGGCTACTGATTTGGACTCGTTCCTAAAATTTGCATGTTTGGTATTCGGATTCTGGACTTAAAGTAAGCAATCATTGTACAAAACCCAAAGATAGTGAACATATTAAGTTTTATTATAATTATTTTCTCTCTCACACACATTTTAAATTTTACCCTCTTTTTTTCTCACACACTAAGTGGGCGCATCCATTTTTTTACAATCTCTTTTATTTACAATTTTTATAAAAAAACAATTTATTTATTTTATAATGTATTTTTTTCTCTCTTACATCAAATTAAAATCTAAACTTAAATCAAAATCTAAATTTTAAAGGAACTTCAAATCCTAAACCCATTTGCAAATCAAACGGGCCCTTATTTGAATTTGAATTTGGATTTACATTTATATTTAATATATGAGAGAAAAAATATAATTTATAAAGTTATACTAGTAAATATTTAATATTATTTTAAAATAAAATAATATTATATTATAAGATTTAAGAAGAGAGAGAAGATACATGAAAAATAAAACGGACTCACTACTTTATAAGAATCCAGTGAAACTTGCAAGGATTCACATATGACATTATTCTCATTCACTACAGTGAAATTCAACTAAGAAAATTTCAACCAAACATCATTTCATATAAATAATTTCCCAAACCCCACCTTACACCTTTAAACCAAACGCACTGTAAGTCTTATTGAAAGTCTTTCTTTCTAAATTCTCTCTCTCTTTGTAAAAAAATTTCCTATTTTTTTGTTGGGTTATATAAGAAAAAAAATATTAATTCCTCCTACAAAAATATCATACTAATCTTTCTATACATAGGATCCTGACAAATGGCGAAACAGGCGGTTTAAATTTAAAAAGATAATAAGTGAAAAAAGTATATATTATATAATTGTGTGTATGATAATAAGTAGGATAATTTTGTAGAGGCTTTAGCAATGCTCTAGGAAAAATTGTTGCACTTAAAACTATTATTAGGTGTTGAATAGGGTAAGGTTAAAATAAAAAGACAAATATTGCTCGATAGGCGCCGTTTTTTTTCTATGGACACCCCACCACTGAATGATGAAGTTTTTCAGTTTTGGCCTCCGAACCGAAAAAGAGAGAACATAGGTCAAGCCAAGCCCTTACCCGACTGAATGGAATTCATATCTCTTTCTTGAAGGGAGAGATCTCGTGGAACTAGACTGTTACTCTTTTATTACATTATGACCGACTTTGAGTCACAATTCATTAGTATTTTATCAAAGTAGAAGCCATGATCTTTCAGTTGAATTCTCATCCAAAGAACTTGAGCACAACAGGCAGATAGAGACACATACTCGTCTTCGGCTGTAGACACTACGGTGCAATCCTGCTTCTTGAACGACCAACTTACTAGCTTGTCACCTAGGAATTATATCCCACCAGATGTACTCTTACACGTATTTAAGCAACCCATGTGATCAACATTTGAAAAGGCGGTTAGTTCAAAACTAGAATCCTTCGGGTATCAAAGTCCCATGTTAATGGTCCTCTTTAAGTATTGAAAGATCTGTTTAACCTCCTTGAGGTGCTTTTCTGTAGGCCTTGCCTAATAGCGTGCACAAAAACATGTTGCATGCATTAAGTCTGGTTTACTAGCTATGATATACATAAGTGACCCTATCATGCTACGATATTTCATTTAATTAGTGGGCGTTCCACTCAAGTCTACATCTAGTTTAGGTGTTGTAGGCATTGGCGTACCAATGCTATCACATTTGTTCATACCATGCTTCTTTAAGATTTCTAAAGCATACTTAGACTGATTGATAAAGATACCTCATAGGAATTGGTGGACCTGAAGTCTTAAAAAGAATTTCATAACCCCCATCACAGACATTTTAAATTTGCATTGCATTAGTTTTTCAAAACGTTTAGAATATTTTAGGTTTGTTGACCCAAAAATCATATCATCAACATAAATCTGCACAAGCAAAATGTCTTCCTCGTATCTTATCTTAAATAATGTTGGCTCTATTGTACCTTTAGAGAAACCTTTATATACCAGGAATTTTGAGAGTTCGTCATACTATGCCTTTGGAGCTTGTTCGAGTCCGTAGAGTGCTTTTTTCAAACGATAGACTTTCTCAGGATATTCTGGATCGACGAATACATCCGGCTGGCTAACATACATTTCTTCTCTTAGAGGACTCATGAGAAACGCAGTGTTGACGTCCATGTTAGGTCACCCAGGTACTTGTATCACACATATTAGGAAGGTTAAGCATGATGAGAATTATAGAGATATGTATGAATGAAAAAGGATGAAGTGAAAATTAGAGAGAAAATCAAAAAGAGTTACAAGATTATGTTTTCACTTACCTCCCTTCTAGTAAGGGAAGGTATTTATAGTATTTGACTAAAAAACTATTATTCTCTCTAATGACTAACTTAACGAGCTAAGTAATCTTTATTAGGCCCATTAAGCCTTATTACAATATTATTAAACTAAAAACTAACTAATCATTCTAAATAACATAAAACTAACTGATCATTGTAAGTAACATAAAACTACTTATTACAATATAATCAACACTTTTATTATTTCTAATAATCTCCCCTTAAGGGTTGATTATTCAAGACGTACACTATAATTACGTAGTGGTCTTCCGTCCACGAAGCTCTCCCACATCCTCATTTATCTGCGATACTTCAAGCGTTCTTATCTCTCTTCTTTAAAAGTACCATCAGCTCTTTATCTTTTTCGTTTAGAGGAGGGTCTTTGAAACTATCTCGAGCTTCTACATTAGTAGCACTGGTTTTATTCAAGACTCTTTCCAAGGTAGCATCACAAAAATTTTGCAATTCATCAACGTTCATAACTCTTCTTTCCTTTTTGATGTTCTCATATACAATACCAACAAAAGGCACATCTATGATTGAATACAATGGAAGTGTTCCAATACCAAGAAATGTGATGGTTGAAGCGGTATGATTGACACGTAAATAGGTCAACAGCTTTCGATAGTGACATGTACTTCGCCTCAGCAGTTGACATCGCAGTGCAATCTTGCTTTTTTAATGACCATCTTACTAACTTATCTTCTAGAAATTAAATTCCTCTTGAAGTGCTTTTACACTCATCATGACAACCTGCATGGTATGCGTCTGAATACGTGATTAGTTCAAAGCTAGAATCCTTCGGGTACCATAGACCCATGTTATAAGTCTGTTTCAGGTACTGAAAGATCTACTTGACCTCTTTGAGGTGTTTGACCGTAGGTCATGCTTGATATCTAGCACATAAAAAGGTGGCAAAAGCAATATCTGGACGACTAGTTGTTAGATACATAAGTCCCCTGATCATGCTATGATCTCTCATTTGATCAATTGGGGTTCCTTGTAAATCAACATCTAATTTGGTAGCGGCTAATAGAGTACCAATAGTGTCACAACCATCCCTCCTATGTTTTTTCACTATTTCTAATGTGTATTTTGACTAACTAATAAAGATTCCTCGGGGTGATTGATGAATCTAAAGTCTAAGGAAAAACTTTATTTCACCCATCATTGACGTCTCAAAATTATTTTTCATTAGCTTTTCAAAATGTTTAGAAAATTTAGGATTAGTAGAACTAAAATGGTGTCATCAACATATACTTGAACAAGTAAAATGTCGGCCCCTCGTCTTCGTATGAACAAAGTCGGGTCAAAAATACCTTTAGTGAAGTAATTTGCAATCAAAAAAGATGATAACTTGTCATACCATGCTGGTGGAGCTTGTTTTAGACCGTATAGATCTTTCTGGAGTTTGTAAACATGATTTGGAAAGTCTGGGTCAACAGGTCCATTTGGTTGGCTGAATTAAACTTCTTCTTTCAAAGGATTATTGAGAAATGCAGTTTTGACATCCATTTGATAGATTGTGAAGTTCTTGTGAGCAACATAAGCAATGAACATTCGTATTGCCTCAAGTCTAGCCACCAGAGCAAATGATTATTCAAAGTCTATCCCTTCTTCTTGATAGTACCGTTTTGAAACAAGTCATGATTTGTTTTTGATCACCGTGTTCTCTGCATCAGTCTTGTTTTTCCATAACCATTTAACCCTAATACTGTTCCTTTCAGGGGGTCTTTCAACTAATTCCTAAACATCTAATCATTCAAACTAATAGAGTTCTTCTTGTATTGACTCAATCCAACTATGATCTTGCATTGCCTCTTTGATATTCTTTAGCTCAGTAGTACTCACTGTGAGTGCGTACATACACATCTCGACATATGTTGCAAGTTTGTTTCGTGTCATAACTGGTTTGGTGGGTCACTGTTAGGAACACGAAAGTGTCAGTCACTTTCATAGATATCGTTAGATAGCTCGTTTATTTATTTTTGGAAACTTACTAGGCTAGTTAGCCCAAGGCCCATGGAAAGCCTATGCAAGCCAAGGCCCAAACGAGCCATAGGAGGTAGGTATAAGTACCCTTTCCATGCTATGGAAAGGGTGTTGGTTGTTCATTATTTCATACACTTAATACATGTTCTCACTTATGTTTCTTTCTCTCTCTAAAATGTTCATCCAACCACTCTCTCTCTAAAACCACCTCTCTTTCTCTAACCTTGTATGTTATTTGATTGTTCTTCAATTGGTATCAAGAGCCATAGAGTGATTTGTTTAGTTCTTGTGTTTGTTTTTTGGTTCATTTTTCTCATATAATCCTTTCAAGTTCAACCAAATTCGCAGTTCAACCGAATTAGCAGTTTCAAGTTCAACCGAATTCGCAGTTTAACCGAATTAGCAGTTTCAAGTTCAACCTAATTCGCAGTTTCTAGTTCAACCGAATTCGCAGTTTCAAGTTCAACCGAATTTGCAGTTCAACCGAATTAGCAGTTTCAAGTTCAATCGAATTCGTAGCTCACCTGATTTAGCAGTTACCAAATTGGCAGTTCTAATATCAACCGAATTCGCAGCTCAACCGAATTAGCAGTTACCAAATTAGCAATTCTAGCATCAACCGAATTCGCAGCTCAAACGAATTAGCAGTCTTAATTTGGCAGCCTAATTCACAACTTTAATTGACAACCGAATTCACAATTTTTCATTTAACCACCAAATTTGCAACTAAAGTTAAAACACACAAGTTTGTTAACAAAATTATACGGTTTATTTCTGTGACTTGTAAAATCCCATGAAACATTCACTTGTTTTCCTGGTTTTGTCAAGAATTGTAAAATCCCGTATAGTTTCAAGACATAAAACACACAAAAGACAACTCATAACAACACAATTACTTTCAGTCACCGTTTGAATATACAAGTAATCTTTTAACATACAAACTTTTATAATGACGACTCTTGCTGACAAAGCGATTCTTTCGGGTTCTGACAATCGTCCACCTATGTTGGAAAAAGATGTGTACGATTCTTGGAAAAGAAGAATGGAGCTATACATGATGAATAGACAACATGGACGAATGATCCTTGAATCTGTTGAAAATGGTTCACTCATCTGGCCTACGATTGAGGAGAATGGAGTGACTGGACTAAAGAAATATTCTGAGTTATCTGCTACGGAAGCAATTCAAGCTGATTGTAATGTTAAGGCAACAAATATCATTCTACAAGGATTACCACCAGAGGTCTATGCACTTGTTAGCAATCATCGAATCGCCAAGGAACTTTGGGAAATAATTCAACTTCTCATGCAAGGAACTTCATTGACGAAACCAGAAAGAGAGTGTAAGCTTTATGATAAATTCGATAAGTTTTCTTATAAGAAGGGGGAAACACTACGTGATTTCTACTTGAGATTTTCACAACTACTTAATGACATGAACATCTACAATGTGAAACTGGAACAATTTTAAATGAACACCAAGTTTTTGAATACCCTTCCTCTAGAGTGGAGCAAATTTGTGACATATGTCAAACTGGTTCGGGATTTGCACACAACTAATATTGATCAGCTTCATGCTTATTTGGGACAACATGAATTTCATGCAAATAAAGTTCGTTTAATGCATGAACACAACACATATTTGCTTACTTTGGTTGCAACCCATTAGATGACCCAGTCCCCTTATCAAACTCATCAAAACTCATACCAAAACTCTAAATTTTAGCCACTAGTTTCACTATATCAGTCTCCACAGTATGGATCACCTTATCAGTCTCAACAATACTCAACCAATCAACCATCAACACCTCTTTCAATCACTTATCCATCCAATGATTATCAATCATCAGTTCACCACAACGTTTATTCTCCACCATCATCCATCCCTCAATTGGAATATGCTCCCATAGCTAACCAACAACAATAACAACCTGAATTTCCCGAATTAGACTTAGGTCTAACTGTTCCAGTGTTTAAGCAAGGTGATGATCCCATTGATGCCATCAACAATATGATGCCATTTCTATCAGCTATCGTCGCATCTTGTTATCTTACTACTAACAACCAGTTGAGGAATTCGTCAAACCTTAGGTAACAAGCTACCATTAATGATAGAAGAGTGACCTTACAACCAGTACAGGGGAGGAAAATTTCTTCTGCAACAGGGACAAGTAGGACCTACACTCCAGGAGCAAGTGAAAGCAATACTAGGAAACAAAGGACTGTTATTTGTTACAACAACAAAGGGGAAGGACACATCTCCAAACAATGCACTAAACCTAAAAGGAAACTGGATGATTCATGGTTTAAGGATAAAGTGTTGCTGGTACAATAGACAAGCAAATGGTCAAATTCTACATGAGGAGGAACTAGCATTTTTGGCAGATCCAGTAACAGGAGAAGGTCAAACCACACAGACGGTCATTACTCACAATGCTGCTTATCAAGCCAATGACTTGGATGCATATGACTCTGATTGTGATGAACTCAACACTACCAAAGTTGCTCTCAAGGCGAATTTGTCTTATTATGGTTTAGATGCTCTCGTTGAGGTATAGAATCCTGAAAATGTGGATAACAATATGATTAATTAAGGTGTGCAGGTGATACCATCTTCTGAACAGTCAAATGTTGTGAACCAATCAGAGACTGAAATAACTAGTGATAGCAATATCATTCCTTATTCTTAGTATGTGACTGAATCACAACAGGCAGTTGTTTAGAATTCTAACTCATCTGAACAACAAGATGCACTGATATTATCTGTGATTGAACAACTGAAAACCCAAGTAGTTAATTGTACCAAGCTAAATCTGGACAATAAAATTTTTCAGATGATACTTAACGCTGAGCTGAAAAGTATATAATGCGACAAGTTTAAAGTTTTTAAAAGAAGGACAAAATGTTGATTTAAAGAGTAAAGATAATGTTTCAGATTCATGTGAACAGTCTGTATAGATTGATCATCTTACTGTGAATAATTCTTCTGTGAATGTGCATGAATGTGAAAAGTGTCTCAAACTCGAGACTGAGCTTCTCAACAAAAAGGATTTCATTGAAAAAGAGACTTACGATAAACTGTTCAGAAGTTTTACCACTCTTGAAAAACATTGCATCTCTTTAGAAGTTGATACTCAACTTAATCAGGAAATTTTTCAAAGAGAAAATTCTGTTTCAAATCAAAGTGCTCCAAGTTTTGATCAATATTTTGAATTAAATGAATTGAAAGCTCAGTTCCAAGAGAAAGACACGGTCATAAAGAAGTTGAAAGAGAGAATTAAATCTCTAAGTGAAAATATGAATGAGGATAAGGTCAAGAAGGACATAGAAGAGATTGAAACGATAAATATTGAATTGGATCATAGGGTGTCAAAACTTATTGCTGAGAATGAACATTTAAAACAGACCTATAAACAACTTTATGACTCAATCAAACCAACATGAATTCTATCAAAAGAACAATGCGATGCTTTAGTTAGTCAAGTCAATCAAAAGTCTATAGAAAATCTCTGATTTAAATGTAAGTCTTCAGAAAAAAGATTTGGTCATTACAGCTCTCAAGGATAAATTAAGGAAACTTAAAGGAAAAGATATAGCTGATAATGTTGTTACCAAACACACTATTGCTCCAGAAATGCTTAAGATTAATGTGGAATATCTAAACCTTAGATTGTTGCACAATAGGTCAGCTCACTCTGATTACCTTAAGCACACTCAGGAAGAAGCTACGATTCTTAAGGAAATAGTAGAACAAGGAAACTTACAAAATCCTCTAAATAATTCCTTAGACTTTGCTTGTAAGTACACAAAACAAATTTAGGAGTTGCTTATAATAATTGGACAAACCTGCCATAGCATCAACAATTCTGGTGACAAATTAGTGGCTGTCACCCTAAAGAACAAGGACAAAAGAGTTAGATTCACTGAGTCCATCACATCCTCAAGAAACAATATCACAAAAATAGCTTCTTCATCAAACCTAGTTTCTAACAAACCTATGTTGTCTTCTACAGGAGTAAAACTGTCTACTAGTGCTAGCGGATCACACCCTTCAGGCAATACAAAGAAAGATAAGATTCAGCAAACACCAAGTAGTACTTAGAAGAATAAAGTAGAAGCCCACCCTAGGACAGTTAAATCTAGTTTAAAAAATAAGAATTGTTTTGTTGAACCTAAAGGAAATGCAAATGTGCAGCATTCTAAGCTTAATGCGAATTCTGAACTTCAATGTGTTAAGTGTAATGGTTGCATGCTTTTTGATAATCATGATTTGTGTGTTCTTGATTTTATCAATAATGTGAATGCTCATGCTAAATCTAATTCTGTTAAGAAAAGTTCAAAGAGAAAAGTTTGGAAACCAACAGGAAAGGTGTTCACAAATATTGGATACACTTGGAGACCTACTGGTCGGACCTTCACTATAGTTGCGGAAGCATGCACTTTAACTAGGATTACCTATTACCTACTGAATGACCTGTTAGGAAAACTAACTCCCCCCCCCCCCTCTTAGAATAGGTAATACACCTAAGCGTGTATCGGTAAACATTGGTTTACTCAAGGAAACCTAAGAAATCTAAAACTAATGTTCCCGTTAGCAAACCTAAGAATATTAAATCTTTATCTGCTAACAAAAAGGAACCCAGTAAATCTTGAGGATCCATAGTTTCTGATGTTATCTCCTCCTTGATGAATGCAGGTCGTCCAAATTGTTCTCTGGTATTTAGACTCCAGTTGCTTTAAGCATATGATCGGAGATCGCTCTCAGCTCACCAATTTCATCAATAAATTTTTGGATACTGTAAAATTCAGAAATGATCACGTGGAAAAGATATTGGGATATGGTGATTATAAGATTAGGAATGTGACAATCTCAAAGGTTTACTACATGGAAGGACTTGGACATAACTTATTCTCCGTTAGGCAATTCTGTGATTCGAACCTTGAAGTTGCTTTTCGTCAACACACCTGCTTCATTCATAATCTAGAAGGTGTTGATCTACTACACGATTCTCGACTGGAACATCTGTATACATGCTCTTGGAGATATGATGCATCCTCCCAATATTTCTCCTTATCAAAGGCTTTTGAAGACTAAATATATCTATGGCGTCAACGTTGTCTTATCTAAACTTTAGTGGCAATAAATCCATTGAGCTAAGACACAGTCTTGTATCGAGTTCTCTCCTAAGCTCTAAAATTTGAAAAGGATTCATCTGTGTCAGTTGTGCAATGGGCAAAGCATGAAGAAACCCCACAAACTAAATTTGAAGGATCCAACCAAGGAAAACTTTTCTCTTGCACATGGATTCTTTTCCCACCCGCCTCTCCCTTGTGGACCAATGCATGTTCGCATGCACTTAGTGTTAATGGATTTAGAAAGTACATCCTCGTCATTGTTGATGATTACTCTCTATTTACATTGTAAAAATGCTTAAGGTTCAAACATTAAGATCCAGATTTCATTATCAAGTTTCTCAAGATGATCCAAGTGCCAACTTAAAGTACATGTACGACGAATCAAAATAGTATTTGAAACTGGATTGTTAATCAAAACTTTACATGAAAAATTTGAGAAGGTTGACATCCTCTCATGAAACATCTATTTCTCGCTCTCACAACAAAATGGTTAGTTGAAAGACGTTATCGTAGCTTAATTGAAGTTGCCCGCACAATGTTGATTTATGTAAAAGCTCTGTTATTCTTAAGGGCAGAAGTAGTTGCTACCGCATGTTATACCCAAAATTGTTCCATTATACGTCTTCGTCATGGCAAAATACCATATGAGCTTTTACATGATAAACTTCCCGACTTATCATTTTTCCACGTATTTGATGCACTTTGTTATCCAACAAATAATAGCGAGAACTTGGGTAAGTTACAACCGAAAGCTGATATTAGTATTTTCATTGGCTATGCACCCACAAGAAAGGCATTTCGGAATTTACAAACCGATCGCATCAAAACGATTCATTGAAAACAATTCATGTAGATTTTGATGAGCTGATAGTAATGGCTTCTGAACACAGCTGTTTAAGACCTGCACTTCATGAAATGACTCATGCAATAATCAGTTCAGGACTCGTGCCAAACCATCCTCCTTCAACATCATTTGTACCACCATCAAGAACTAATTGGGATATTTTGTTTCAACCACTGTTTGATGAATTACTCAACCCTCCATCATGTGTTGATCGCCAAACCCCTAAAGTAATTACTCCAATTGTTAAAGTAGTAGCTCTAGTACCCGTTGTATCAACTGGTTCACCTTCTTCAACAACTGTTGACCAAGATGTCCCATCACCCTAGTAACTCACAAACAACCCCAAAACTCGAATCTCTTTATCATCACTACAATGTTAAAGAAGACAATCATGATCTTTATGTTGCACACATAGAATAACCAATCGTTTCTTTGGTATTCCAATCCAGGAAAACAATTCTGAAGCATCTTCTTCTTTGGATGTTATTCTACTGTTTGTGCACACTGTGCTCCTCTCACTCAGAACATGTTACCCAAATAGACAAGGATCTCTTTAGACACATCATCGGTGAACTATAAGACCTGTTTCCATAGGACTCCAACTCTATGAACAAGCCTTATTTTGTTACTACGATGCCCTTTCTTCACATTAGTTGAACCAAAGAACTATAAAGACGCATTAAACTCAAAGCTTGTTGGATTGGTGCAATGCAGAGGTGTAAATGATATGTGAACCTCTTGAAGTCTGGGAACTGTTCCTCGTCCGCTAAAGTGATGTTTATTACTTTAAATGATATACAAGGGTGAAAACTTAATGAATTGGGAGGAATTCTAAAGAACAAGGCTTGTTTGGTTGCTCGTGGTTACCGTCAAGAAGAGGGAATTAATTTTGAGGAATCCTTTGCTCCAGTGGCTAGACTTGATGCTATTCGAATTTTCCTCGCATATGCTGCTCACATGAATATGATCGTCTACCAAATGGATGTTAAGACGACATTCTTGAACGGCATTCTGCGCGAAGAAGTTTATGTCAGCCAACCGGACGGGTTTGTGGATCAAGACAATCTGAATCATGTGTACAAGCTTAAGAAAGCTCTCTATGGGTTGAAACAAGCTCCTCGCGCGTGGTACGATCTATTGTCGAAGTTTCTACTCTCTCAGGAATTCTCTAAAGGAACCGTGGATCCCACATTGTTCATCAGAAGACAAGGCAAAGATATTCTCCTGGTACAAATCTATGTTGATGATATAATCTTTGCGTCTACTACACCTGAATTATGTGACCAATTTTCAAAAATAATGTGTTCAAAGTTTAAGATGTCGATGATGGGCAAAATATCCATGTTTTGGACTTGCAGATTTCCATAAAGTCCTAGAGGCATCTTTATAAACCAATCTAAATATGCTCTTGAATCTATGAAAAAAATAGGTATGGAATAATGTGACCCCATAGATACTCCATGGGGAGAAATCCAATAACGGGATGAAGATACAGAGGGAAAGCCATTAACCCTACACACTTGTGGAATGGTGGGCACCTTTTTGGTATCTCAGCCAATAGTCCAGACCTTACATTTAGTTGTATGTGTGTGCCTTGGTATCAGCAAAGCCTACCGAAAAAGCCATTACATGCTATACAATAGAATCTTTTAAATACACTAAGAGGAACTGTTATAGGGGCGACATTAGTAATCTAAAGGATTCTTCTATTGCCTCTAACAGCTTATTGCAGAGCTGATCATGCGGGTTGTCAAGATCTAGACGACGATACATCAGAATTGTATTGTACATTATTAAGAGAGACAGACTTGTTAGTCGGTCATTTCAAAGGCAAAAAAGCAGCGCTGCGATATTCAGTACGGAAGCTGAATATATAGCCTTGTCAGGTTGTTGTGCTCAAGTCTTTTGGATGAGATCACAGCTTACCGACTATGGCCTTGGATTCAATAAAATTCCAATGTACTGTGATAACAAAAGCGCTATTGCCTTATCCTGCAACAATGTTCAACATTCTCGATCAAAACATGTTGACATCAGATTCCACTTCCTAAAAGAGCAAGTTGAGAATGGAGTAGTAGAGCTTTACTTTGTCAATACGGAGTATCAGCTAGCGGACATCTTCACTAAAGCTCTTGGCAGAGAAAGAATTGAATTTTTTATCAACAAGCTAGGAATGCGAAGTTTTACGCCAGAGACTCTGAAACAATTGGCAGATGAGGCTGAAGAATAGTGGTGGTACCGATTCAAACATCCTGTATAATATGTAAATATATTAAAAACCAAAAAAACCAAAAAGATTTTTATTTATTTATTTATTTATTTTCAAAACATTTATAAAAACAAAATACAAAAATATAAAATATATAA